>JAKSZP010018521.1:0-176887 GCA_022478985.1 Massospora cicadina
ATTTAGCCCCCTCCCGGTGAGGGGTAGTAGGGGTGGGCTCTGAGAGAGGCGATTTGCTTCGTCACGTTGTCCAGTATATGGCCCTCCATTACTGCTGACGCGCGTATCCTCTCCTGCCTCCAACCACATGCCCAGATGGCGTACCGGTCCTATAGTAGGTCGCGGCACAAGGGGAGCACCAGTGGAGCGGTGTGTTTGAGTTAGTAAGGCGTGGACTTGGGCGAGCAGCTGGGCTGGGTTGGGAACTACTTGCTGGGGGCCCAGCAGTTTTGAAACTGACCAAGGAGGATGATTTCGGTTTTGGAGGCGTTCAGTGCCGCGTTGCTTATCCGGGAATATTCCTGGATGAGGGCTTCAAGCGCGCGTGCATCTTTATTATTAGACACCCCCACCATGCAATCATCTGCAAATGCCATCATCTTGACTGGGGTTTGGCCTGGCACATGGACCCCAGTGAGTTGGGCATTCATTTCGCAGTAGTGAGTCAAGGCTGAAGTTGTATAAGAGTGGGCTCAGGGGTCCCCTTGGCGCAGGCCCCTTTGAGGATGGACTACTTCCGTTAGAAACCTGGGCCGCGCACAGCCATTGTTGCAGATTCCGTGAGCAGCATCACCCAGTTAATGAAGCGGGGAGGTAGGCGGAATTGTTGGAGGCAGGCCCTAAGGTATTCCCAGTTTACTCTATCATAGGCCTTTTGTTGGTCCAAGAATACAAGTGCCCCAGAGGCTGTGGACTGACACACATTAGCCACAGAGTGCACGTTATCCCAAATTAACTTTCTGGGGATGAAACTGAATTGTTCTGGGGAGATGATGGCAGATGCTACAGTCCCTAAACGGTTAGCCATGATTTTTGTTAAAATTTTGGTGTCTGTGTTTGTTAGAGAAATGGGGTGCCAGTTGGCTAAGTCTAGCCTATCCCCTTTCTTGAAGAGTGTGACTGTAAAAGCCTAATGTCCTCCTGGTAGGAGGCACGTTTCCAACAGGCTTTGGTTGAGTGAGGCTAGCAGCAATGGGGATATTTATTTAAAATATTTTTGTAGAACTCATATGGAATGCCATCTGGGCCTGGGCATTTTTGGTTTGGCGCACCGCAAATGGTAGTCCATAATTCGTTTGGAGTAATTAAATTCATTATTTCTGGGTATCGGAAATGGTGCGGATATGAGCTCTGTCGAGAAATTCCGCCATTTCAGCTGGCTGAATTGGTTCAGCTCGGTATAACTCGGAGTAATATCTTTGCGTTTTGGTTGCCACTTCAGCCAGTGTGTCCACGATAGAATTATCCAATCTTCGCACCTGTGTGCAGGCCACACTCTGGCGTGGTGCAAAAAATTTTTTGAAGAAGTATGCAGTGCACTTGTCACCTTTAGTGATGCATGTGGCCCTGTATTGGACACAAAACCGATGTTTGTGTTGCCTTTCAAGTGCGTTGAGGTGGGCTGCTGCCTCCGCCCACTTCTGGCCCCATGCAGGGCTATATCCTGAGGCTGGAATGTTGGACTCCAAATGGGCCAATTCCACCAGCGCGCGTGATATAACCGCCAATGTGGCTCGTGAGCATCTGGATGAGAGATGGCGATAGTGGCGGATGGTGTCTTTTTTGAAAGTTGCCCATGTGGAAATGGGGTCCGCGCAAAATGGTGCAACAAACGATTTTGCCAAAGTTGCCTCTTCCACCCACGTGGAAAATCCTGGCAACGCAAGCTCTGGGGGGCGGATTTTGCACAATGTGAGGCCTTTGCAACTGTGACAGGTAAGTGGTATGTTATTGAGACCAGTCGGTGGTTGGAGAATTCCATTTTTGTTGTTTTGAAGTGGGAGATGTGGGGTTGGAATTTCGCTGGCACTAGAATAAGGTCAATGCGGGTCATGGACCTTAATTGGCTGTTGTGGATGTGGGGATGCGTCATGTTTTTGAGCAGTGGGGCATGTCGTGGCAGCGCATCCATTAACCCAAGGGTGGCTTTTAGAACGCATAGTTCTACGTGACCCTGTGGGGCGTGGGGTGAGGGTGGCCACCGGTCTGTTGGTGAGGTTAGCCAACAGTTCATGTCACCAATTAGGAAAGAATCGGGGGGTAGCGGGAGGGATTTGACTGACGAGAAAAATTCCTGACGCTCTTGTGCACCGTTTGGGGCGTAAATGTTGACAATCGTGTGTGCAACATCGGCCCATGAGAAGGTGACAACAAGCACTCGGTCATTTAGGAATGTTTCTGAAGATGTAAATTTGAAAAAATTGTTTTTCTGAATTAGCACCCCACAGTGCTTCGACCAAAAGGATAGGGATGGTAGGAGCATTGTTTTCCAAGCATCCTCAGAACCTCATGGACAGTGGGTTTCCTGGATGGCCAGGATATCCACGGGTAAATCATTTTGTAAAAACTCAGTTTCCTAGCCCAGGATGGGGAGGCCTTGAGTCTGGCAATATTCAGCATCCTTAGAGTGAAGGTTTCCCCCATCGCACCTTAGGTGCAAGGGGGTGGGCCCCCTGGCCCACCAGCCTCTTCCAGGTCCCCACAGGCTTTCACAGCAGCGTGGGTATTAGCAGCAACGCTATCAGGGTTTTTGTTAATTTTTGCGGAAAGAGTCGCGTTGGCTTTGGCCTTTGCTTTTTGTTTTCCCAACGTCGGGCGAATTTTTGTGGTGCGGATAAGTTCGGTGCACCATCGAGTGGGGCAAAAAAAATTTTCAGTTGGGATAGGTCCCAAGTCAGTTTCAACTGGGGCTCGGGTGCAGCAATTGGGTGAGATCGAATCTCCCATCAGATCCTCGGATTGAGTGGCCCGTTTGGCTTGGGCCTCCCAATCTGATTGGGTGATGGATTCCCGAGTTGCTTCCACTGCAAAGGTCTCCATGTCCTCCTGGCGTTGTGAGTGTGGGATAGTGGTGGTGACCTTGGCCGCTTCCTTGGCCACAGTCCTATGGGCCTGCTTGGCCTTCTTCCGCTCCTGTGGGGAGATGGGCTTTACCAATAGGTAGCAGCCTTGTGCTCCCCACAGGAAAGCCTCTTTGGTGCTTGCGGTTGGTTCGTAGTGCGCCTCTCCGCTGGCCATGGCTGCTGAGGGGTGCTCTTGGAATGTAACGCCCTCTTTAATGGGGCACGCATGTGCCTTATGGCTGAACGTGTCACAGTGGGTGCAAATGGGGGGCGCGCTGTCCACGGTTACCCAGAATGGGTGGGTGGTGTGCCCTGCGATGTCAATAAAGGTGGAGTGTGGGATCTGGGTTAGGTCCTTCGTGATCTCCTCAGTTGGGGTCAGAACTGCGATGGCTTTGCCAGTGCACAGGTGTGGCATCAGCGTGAAACGTTGCATTTCAAAAGATTGTATTTCGCCATATATGGTGAGACCATCTTTCAGATGTTGCTCCAAAATGTCACGTTTTACCGTAGTAGGCAAAAAGTCAAACGTGAGGAAAATTTGGTTTGATTTTGTCCATCTGGTGCGTTTAGTTTCGATGACCTGTTGCCCTTCGGGGAGGTTGACCACTACGCGCACCACTGCAGCCTCGTCTGCTGCTATTTTGCTTTCAAAACCTAGGTCCAGCCAACTGCGCGACATGGAGTGAGGTGCAACGTACACCGCGGTTGGGAAAATTTTGTGTACATCTTCACAAAATTTTTCCCATAGGGCCATTTTTTGGATATCTAGATACACATGGACTCTGAATTCCACCGACGAAAGTGGCTGGGAATGTGGCGTATTGATGTACTGGTTGCATCGTGCTTGCCACGTGAGTATCTCTGGGGAAATTGTGACCGCCAGTTTTTTTAGATTTCTTTCTATTCCACCGGATTCTCCGGGGCGTTTTTGAACATTAGAGGCCGCGGGCCTTCCGCCTGCTCCTCTTGCCTTGCTTGCCCAACTGCTCCCAGACATGGGCGCAGACTAATCCCCTCTATGAGATTATCAAACTAGATTTAGTCTTGAATTGAATGGGTTGCAAAAGTGTTTGCAATGAGAAAGAAAAGTTTTGGGATAAGACAGCAGTTATATATGGAACACTCTCCTTACTGCCTACATTTTGATATCGCCAAGTGTTGCCCTTGTTCTTGAGATTGATATATTGACTACACCTGGATATCACTTAGTATTACCCTGATTTTGAGTTTGATATATTATCTTTAAAAGGTAAACAATTTGCTTCATCTTCAGAGTCACTATCATGGGAACCTTTGTTATTACAAACTGTTCTACTATCTCACCTTAATGTACTAAGTGGTTCTTTATATAAATTACCTGCAAATCATTTATTTGAATTATAAAACCTTCATATAGGGTGTGCACTCATCTTAAAAGTTGTTGCCCTGGTGTTCATCCATTTTGTCCCAATGAATCTCAGTGTAAAGGTACCATGTGGGCTGTTTTTCTTATATAAGCTCCTCCAGATACCCTGCCAAAATTTAACCATACTGAAAAATTCCCACTACGCTCTTCACTCAAAATATAAATAAATAGGAGCATCAGTTGCTTAATTATACCACTATTTAGCTCATGTGGATACTCCAACCCAATAAGTCATCAACCAACAGCCCATTTTCATTGTATCTATCTATTCATCTAACCATAGGCCTGAAACTTCAAAATCTGCAGGAGTTGTCATCCTCACAACCTCTCCCACCTTAAAGGGTCGCCATTCAATACCTATGGTTGCTTTTAATCTAGACATTTTATGTTGTGAGTGCCTTTAGTATTGTAAACCATATTACCTTATATGAAATCTAGGAACTCCCAATTAAAATCCTCAGAACAGCTGTGCGCAGGCTTTCTGGACTTCCAATAATTCCTGCTCATTTAAATTAGAAAGTTAATTTTTTATATTCAGGCACATATCTGAAGATAATAAAAATGTTTGGAGGGTTGGTTGACCCTAGCTAAGCACTTAATTAGCAGATAAGTAATACTAGTAGGTAGGGCTCAGTCATATTCAGCTAAACTACTTATCTGAAAAATAAATTTGAAGTGTATGTAGGGAGGATTACTTATTTGAAGTCGCTTCTCTGGTAGACAAGTGGTGTATAATGGTGGACTTTTGTTTCTTCTGATCAACCACTTATTCAAAAATGCTAGAATTTTTTGGAGTTTTAGTTGAGCCCACATGAGATCGATTTACTATTAGACAAATGATACATGATAGTGGGGGCTGTTGGGATTTCTACCCAACTTGGAGATTTGGATGACGTAGATGATGGCAATTGAACAATAGACGTGAAAGTAGCTGAAAATATTATTGGTGCAATCCATGACGAATTTTCAGCCCTCTTGACATCGGGGACAATTCCCAAATAATGCAGTTACATATTAATCGCCCAAAAACCCCTTATATTGTGGTTCTAACCAGATCTATGCGGTGAGCAGATCCTATTCGACCAAGATTACTAAGCCTGCTGCAGAATCCCCCAATTTGTAACAATTATAAATCTTAGCTTGGACCATTTGGAAATGGACTGGGTAACCTACCTGATCTCCCTTATAATTTCAATTCTGAGTAGATAAATATTACTCTCTTTTCGTCTTCTTTAAGTTAAAGGTGGCCCTCCTCAATTTATTATAGGAAGAAATTATAGTAGGATCTTACAACTCCAGGGACGTTAACCCAAAGAAAGTCCTTCCATCCAAAGAAAGCAATTACATAAAATCCAGCACCCAGGAACTTCAGGTATCCTGGACCATAAATTAAAAAGAAACATGTGGTCTAAACACTTATTCCCAATAAACTGGTGCTCCCTTGCAGGTTTACCTGAGTTCACAGTGCAACAATTACACAATGAGTAATACCAATTTGGCGTTAGATCCCTCTCTGTATCAAGAACGCCTTAGCTTTGTGGCAAAATTACCCGCTGTGATACGTGGGATGGAACAACGAATTCTCACCATTAAGTAACATCAATTTGAATTTTTTTGATGCTTCTACTGAGGTAAAAAAGCGAAATTTGGCAGTTACCCTGCTCGTTGCCACCCAATTGGCCCTTTGTGCCACCCATGAGCGGTTAGATTCAATAATTGAAGATATCAACGACTTACAAAGTCAGCTGGATGCTCTCCACCCTCAAATATCTCACAACAATAGCAGATCCTCTTTGGGTGAAACTGCACCCCCAGGGTCCATTCACATCATTTGTCCATTAACCCCCCCAGTGTCACGTTCAAGCCGTTGTTCAAATAGAAGTACGTCCCAGGCAAAGGGAGCATCTTCTCTTTTCTATTTTGTTATGATAGTGCCATGGAGGAAGCTACTGACACCCAACAGCTCAGACACCTAGCCAATTCTCTTAGTCGTGTACCTCAAGATATTATGGTCCCCCATCTAATGCATTTCCAGACTTTGGATGATGCCAAGGCTGCTTTGCTTCAGAAATTTGGGAGCAACTTAACTTTATCCAACCAAAACTGCAATCTTTTATGGGCATAAGCCTTAATTGGGGAGAAACTGTTACTGAGTTTTCTCGCAGTTTTTACCTTGAGGCTCAAACGTTGGTTGCCAAAAGCGTAAAGCTCTAGATAACTCTATCACTGCTTTGTTTTCATCATTTAAAAATATGCCTAAAATTCTACTTTATCTTAACGTGGTGAAGTCTAACTGGACGTTTCTCCTCCATATCAAAGAAGCCATTTTGGAGATTCTGGCCAATCTAATCAGCCCCACTGGGCCCCCTCACTTTCATAATACAAAGCCTAGGCCCCAAGTGTTAGTGGTTACATCCCCAAGTCTCCTACCCCGAATTATCCTGCACTTTTTGCAAGAGAAACAACCAATATGGTAGATACTTATTGCATCTTTCTATTTAGGTCGGCAAAATACCAGCCAATATAGGACAAGAGGCTCCCTATGCTGATGACAATCAAGAGCCTCAAGACCCTTGTACTCGCTTTAATCCTAAACCCAGAACCTCAAGATGCTTTTTGTTATCGGCGCCTGCAGAAGTTGACGTTCCCCTTCTATCCAAATAAATAAAGATCTTCAGCTTTCCTGTTTTTATGTTGGTTAGTTACCCAATCAAATCCTGGAGGTCAGTTCCTCTAGGGAAAGAAAAGCTCTGGAATACAAAACCTTTAAAATCATTGAACAGCCCCAATTTTGGCCGCTGCAAAATCCTCCGCTTGCTTTACTAAGAATCCCTTATAAAAGATTACTAGCAGTTAATTATCCATTCAGCTCTTTTGGTGGTTTAAGTAAAGGTAGTCGTTCATAAGGTTAAAGTCTTGGCAATAGTTGATACTGGCTCTCTGGTTAATGTTATATCCTTTCAACTTATTCCAAAAATAAAAATGGGTTTGGACTTGATTCACAACGCTGAATATGGAATAGCTGGTAGTCGGATGACTAAAACAATTGGGGTGTTTTACACCTTACCTCTCTGATTTGGAAAGCTTCTAATTACTGCCCCACAACAGCATTAGGAAACGATAATTATGAGTTGCTTATTGGAGTCCAACTGATGTATGAGTTCAATTACATCATCAACCATAAAGAAAAGTACCTTTCACTATTAGGTTATTAGATCCTGTTGATATTTAAACTCCCCATCAATAGTAAAGGAGCCCCTAAAAAACGAACCTGCCTCTTGAGATATCCATCCTCTATTTTTAAAGTCAAATATCAAGTCATAGAAGAAAAAACTAAGTTACCCCCTGAGGCTGTGGATACTGAAGATGGGATCCCTCTATATGCCCCCCATCTTATTACAGTATCCTCTTGCTCACAAGTGATTGTGGATACAGGAATCAAGATTTTCTTCCCTTCTAATAACTTTTGGAGCTAAGTGGACACCCAAACCCTTCAATCAAAGAAGCATTGACCTGCCCAGGGATTTTGGATCCTGCTTATGGAAATCTATCTCTATCTTATTAGGGGATCTAATTAATTAAACCCTATAAGTCCCTTTGCATGACACTATTGCCTACGTAAAATTATGTCCCTTTATAATATTGCCAATGTGAGTTGTTTTGGTTTTTTACAAGATTTTAAGTTTGATCCCTTACCCACCATAGCTCTGGTCAAAAGTAGAATTGGGTATAATTTTACCTTAACTAATGCCAGAACGTCAAAGACCTCCTTGAGGAGTATGGTGATAATTTTTCCTCAGGACCAAATGACTACAGGAAAATGTCTGAGTAATTCAAAATTGATACTGAGACTCACCATCCTTTTAAATCCTGACCATACCGCAAATCTAAAGTTGAGGAGGCTCAAATGGCCCTAGAGCTACAGCAACTGTTGGAAGCCAGGGTACTCGTGCCTTCTAAAAGCCCATGGGCTTCCCCACCCTTATTAATTCAGAAAAAGGATGGTGGACACCATGTTATCATTTATCGCCGCTTAATTCAATCCCAAGAAAAGATAGCTATCCATTGCCGCTTATAGATAACTCCTTATGCTTGATGTTGGGTTCCCACTATTTTTTGGCTATATATCTCACCAGCGGGTACTGGCAAGTCAGTTTATCATCGGAGGATTGAGAAAAATGCGCCATCATCTCAAGTGAAGTATTGTTAGAGCCCAATCAAATGCCGCAGGAGTTATGTAATCCCCTGCTATCTTCCAATATGCCATGGACGGAAACTTTAGGTGATTTATAATGTCTTGTGTGTTAGTTTATCTTGATGATATTACCTTTTTTTAGAACATTTACCAAACACATAGATCATCTCAGGCAACTTTTCCAGAGGTTACGCAAGCTTCACTAAAACTAAAGCCCTCAATATTCTCCTTCTTTCATTATAAAATGAACTTTCTAGGTTATAAGGTAGGGAAAGCATGAATATCCCTTATGGACAACAAGGCCCTGGCTATTTCCAAAATGTCCCTTCTAAGTTCCTACGAGATGTCAAAGTTTTATGAGGTATAATGTGACACTATCGCCTGTTTATTACCCACTTTGTTCACACCTCTGAGCCTCTAGTATATTAACTGAAGAAAGGGATACCCTTTCAGTGGAAAAAACAACAGCGGGCCTTTTACCTGCTACACGTCTCTCTATCCCACTCTTTAGTACCTATACATCCTAATTTTGACGACACTTTCTTCTCTTTAAAGATGCTAGTGATATAGCCATCATAGCCATACTTTTGTAGCACAAAAAAAACTTAGCAGATCATCCTATTGCCTACTAAGCAAACCTCTAACCAGAGCTAAACTCAGCTATAGCATTACATAACACAATTTGTAATGGAGGGGGCTCCCAAGGCCCAGCACGCCACCAGCCCTAAACCTACACCCCCATATGCGGCCCTACCAACTCTTAAAGGTCCTGTTCAGTTGGATGGCCTTGCCAGGCATACCAGGCCAAGGTGCAGTGAACAAGCCATTGTCACCTTGGGCCTCCAGGCTGAGGTACATCCCTACGTCCTCTGTCACCTTGGGGTCACCAGGACGAGGTGCGGCCAACTGGCCTCTGTCACCTCAGGCCACTCTGGCTCCATCCCCACTTTCCAGGGAAAGATCACTCCAAGAGGATCCCAGCGCGTCCACTCCCTTCCTCTACTCCTTATTGCACCGCCATCCGCACCCTCAACATTGCTTAAATAAACACAATTAAATGAAACAAGTCCAGCGAATAGCGGCCTTTATTGGAAGTGGACCCAGAGTTGGAATAGAATTCCAAAGTGAGGTCCATTGGGGATAACCTTGCTTTGAAATAATTTCTAAAAAGGCTAAATGAATTTTGGGTAATGAGGGGTGCAAAAGCACCCAGAATTGATGGCATCCAGGCAACTTGGCAGCAAAATGGGGGACCTCAGAACAAACAAACATTTAAATAAACTATTTATTTAAAATTATTCTGTTATCGACCTGAATAGGAAAATCCTACTCTGAATAACGGAATTGCAACCCTTGACATACATAAATCTCATATTTCCAACCTTATGAGATTCATGTATGATCATCAATCGTTACACAAATGCTTGGCAGTACTACAGCTATTAAGCATTTCTGACCTTAATTATATGGGAAACATTTCATTATACTCACTGATCATGCTTTCTTGTAATGGCTACAGCAAATGAAGAACCCTGACGGAGGTTAGCTCAATGGGTGTTAAAACTTGAAAACTATGATTTTTCCATTACTCATTAAACAGGGCTGTTACACCAGAACGCGGATTGCCTATCCTGACTTCCAATATTAACTTTAAAAGACCCTGAAAAGGATTGACTCTATGACCTCCTAACTCAATTGCAATATGGAAAGACGAACAACCCTATAAAAAATTAGAAAAAAATCGGCATATCTTTAAGTCCAAAACAGCTAACTGTACAAACTAATGTCCTAAAAATGATTGCACTATAAATGACCTTCATCTCGAACTGACATCATATTGAAGGGACATCAGCAAGTTGGCCATAAGGGAATTCAGAAAACCTACCAGTGGCTTAAGACATAATGCTATTGGGAAGGAATGCTTGTTTCAATCCAGGATGTATTAGAGTCCTTCCTGGCATGAAAAAGCCAAGACATACCTAATTCCCCAAGCTCTAAATCCAGTGGTTCCACCTTGCAAACCCTTCCATACTATTAGCATTGATGTTGTGGGACCTCTCCCTCAAGCCTCTAATGGTCATCAGTTCCTCCTTCTAGCCGTGGATCATTTACCTAAGTGGATTGAAGCTGTATCACAAACATCTGCTTTGGCAAAAGCTACCGCCACATTCTTATATAATCAGATTATCACCCAGCATGGGTGCCCTAGCATAGTTCTCTCCAATAAAGATCAAAACTTCTAATCATTGCTAGTGAAATATTTAGCCAAACTGATGGGATTCACCCAGGTATTTTCCACTCCATACCATCCTGCAACCAATGGAATGATAGAGCGGGTGAATGGTACCCTAATGGCCACCCTCCAAAAATGGCCTTGACTGACCCTCTTCACTGGCCTCAATATTTTCTTAGAGCGACTCTGGCCTACAGAATAAGATATCACCCAATAATTAAGATGTCGCCTTTTCAGGCTTTGTATGGGAGAAATACCCAGTTGCCCTCCAGAGTGCAGGCCATTTTAGATCAGACATACCCTGATGCCCCTGAAGTTACAGTGCAAAGCATTGCTGATGAAATAATCTGACTCCAGTCTCTAGCTTCTGATAACTTATCTGCTACCACTAGTAGAGAAACAAGTCAGTTTTTTGACAAACAACAACCACTGCATACCTTCCACCTGGGTGACCTAGTTCTATTCTGCCACCATCATCCAGGAGGTCATGATAACCAATTGGTCACCAATTGGTTGGGGCCCTACAAAGTCATTTATAGGCGGGGCAACAAACACTCAATTGTAGAGGTCATTCAGTGCTTTAATAAATCGTGTAAGTAGTCTTTTTCTCCATCTATTTTCCCCCTACGCCAAGGTCTAGAGGGGACGTTGTCAGGATTCCTACCCAAATTGGAGAATTAGATGAGATAGATGACAGGAATCAAACCTGAGACGTCAAAGTACTGAAACTCTTATTGGTGTAATCCATGACAAATTTCCAGCCCTCTTGACATTGGGGATATCCCCAACTAATACAATCATATATTAATCGCACAAAAACCTCTAATATTGGGTTAATCCAGATCTACATGGCAAGCAAATCCTATCTGAGAGAGATCACTATGCCATATGCAGAATCCCCAAACTTGTAACAGTTATAGTTCTTAGCTTGGACTGCTTGAAATTGGACTGGGTAACCTCCCTGATCTCCCTTATTATTAGAATTTTAAAAAAAAGATTACTCTCTTTTCGCCAACCTTAAGTTAAGTTGCCCCCCTCAATTTATTTTATGAAAGAAAAGGGTAGAATTTACAGCTCCAGGGATGTTAACCTGTAGAAAGACTTTTCAGACAAGGAAAGCAATTATATATATTTCAGCACCCAGAAACTTTGAGTTTTCTGGCCCATAAATTAAAAAGAAACATGAGATCTAAACTCTTGGTTATGACAGGGGCCAAGTTTTCTTCTGACAAGCCACATATCAGACAAATTCATAGGAATGTTTGGAGGGTTAGTTGAGCCCACATTTAATCACTTCACTGGCGAGATTAGTGATACTTAATGGTGAGGTCCAGTTTCTTCTGATCAGCCACTTATCTGAAAATTCTAGAAGTGTTTGGAGGGTTGGATGAGCCCACCTATAGATCACTCTAATGTTAGAAAAGTGATGCATAATGGCGGGGTCTGTTTCTTCTGATTAAACTACATTTATAAAAAATGCATAGAAATGATTTAAGGGTTGTTTGAGCCTACTTAAGCACTTTACTAGCATATAAGTGATTTTAGATGGCAGGCTAAGTTTTTTTCTAATCAACCACTTATATGAAAAAATGGTAAAAAGTGTTTGAAGAGTTGTTGAGCCCACTTGAGCACTTAACTGGCAGATAAGTGATACTAGTTGGTAGGGCTCAGTCTTATTCTGATCAACGATTATCTGAAATATGGTAAAAAGTGTCTGGAGAGTTATAGACTACTTGCGCACTTAACTGGTAGATAAGTGATACTAGTTGGTAGGTATCAGCCTTATTCAGATAACCAATTATCTGAAAAATGTTTTAAAGTGTTTGGAGGGTGGGTTAAGCCCACTTGAAAGCCCTTAACTGCCAGACAAGTGATGGAAAATAGCGGATGCCAAGTTACATCTAATCAGACACATAACTGCAAATGGTTTGAAGTGTTTGGATAATAATTGACTATTGTAATTTTGATAGAAATTACGATAATAAGGTGCTATGAAGGGTATGAAATTATTAGTTCCGTGGCTCTACCAAAGATAGACACAAGTGTAACGAATTTATTAGTTCCGTTGCCATATTCAATTCAATTGTAAATACAGAAGTCTGTATGAATAGACCAAAATTTAGCTACATGAGATGAAAATCGTGGTACTTTATTAGTTAGAAATGTGGGATATTTATAGGGGTAGATTTGGCGGTTCTTTGTGAGGATTTTTGTGATTCACCTGAGGTAAGATCTTTTCTATTAGATGACCGATTTTTCTGATTATTATGGCTATAGTTGTGATGGTCAGATATGAAAGGTTCTTATTAATAGAGATTAACCTTCATATGTGAGGTTTTACCCCATTGGATAGTTTGGCCTCATCTTTTAGAGGTGGCTGATAACTCCAAAGGGGTGATCGTCAGTCTATCCTTTAATTGGATATCTCTGATGGGGATTTTACAATCTCATTAGACAGAGATACTGAATCTCAAACTTGAGTATTTTTGGTCATCTCAGCTGAATCCCCAACAATGCCCCCCTCAAGATTTTGCCTAGGGGGCACATAATTATGAAGAAGCCTACTATGAACTCTATTGATAACAGTACCAGTATCAATAGCTGCAATGGAGTATTCAATAACCTGACAATAAATAATATGGTGAGGACCAGCCCATAAGGTGTCAAGTTTGTAATTTTTCCTCCTGGTCTATGATGATAAAAAGTACAAGATCCCCAACAGATATTCAGGTAGCATAGGTCTACTAGCGTTGGTTCTAGTTCCCTCTTTTAAGGTGGTAGCAGCAAGGGAACTCGAAGCTAAAGCTTGTACTCAAATGATTTCGTCAGCTAGTCTTCTCATAGCTAAATCAGTAGTTTGTGGGGTAGCATCATCAAGTACAGGTTGTACACTTGAGGGTAGAATATGATCCTGACCATAAAGAGACTTAAAAGGACACATTTCAATTATGCGATGGTAGCTAACCCTATAGGATAACATCCCACTAGGTAAATAGAGATCCCATCTACTAGAATCGTTGGAGGACATTTTCTAGGAGAATGGCTACAAGGGTACCATTTGCTCCTTTGACCGCACCATTAGTAGAGGGGTTGTAAGGGGACGTAAATGACTGATAGGTACCCATTAACATAGTAAGCTCAGATACCACCTGAGAAATGAAGTTGGTCTCATTATCCAATAATAGAACTTTCAGTCTACCATGCTTGGTGAAAACTTGTTTAGAAAGGAAGGATGCAAAAGCCTTAGCAGTGATTGAGGAAACTGAGATAGTTTCAATCCATTTGGTAAAATGGTCGATAGCTAATATAATATATTGATGTCCATAAATGGCCGTAGGGAGAGGGCCCACAACATTGATGCTCATTACAGAAAAAGATTGAAGGTCTCACAATTTTGTGTTGGTACATTGGATTTTTACCACGTTGTTGCTGGCAATTGAAACAAGTCTCCAACACATCATGTACATATTACAGCATGTTATCCCAGTAACAATGATTTTTCAACCACTTTAAGGTCTTAGAGACAGCTCCATGCCCTACAGTTAGATGAGCCTCTATAGAAGTATCAGTCCTCTCAGAGGGCTGTATAAAGGGCAACCATTTAGATCACAACTTCTTGTACAAGGAACCTTTTTTAACCTGATTATTCTCAGTTGAGGGTTGTAGGTTCGATATAACATCCTTAGATTCACGATACCAGAGCTCAGGTCTACTAATCAGGTCATAGATACGATCCTCCTCAGCAGAAAATAACGTTAGTATAGACAATCGAGAAAGCCCATCAGCATTTTGGTGTATAACTTCAGCAAAATGTTGAATTGTAAAGTCATATTTCTGGGGCTTTAACGCCCATCTAGCTAAGTGCCCATCAGGATCCTTCATTTGTTGCAACATTTCAAGGAAGCATGATCTGTGATGATAGTGAATTGTTTGCCATAGATGTAAGGGCAAAAATGCTTGATGGCAGATAAGACTGCGGAGCATTCTCTCTCAGTAACACTATAATTGCGTTCTGCCTTAGAAAGTGTTTTACTATAGTACAGAATGGGGTGATCAACCAGGTTGGTATCATGTTGAGCCAGAATGGCCCTAATAGCAATATCACTGGCTTCGATAAATAAGATAAAAGGTTTGGAAAAAACAAGATGGGCTAAAATTGGTGCACTAACTAAGGCTTGGTGCAGGATATTGAAAGCTTGCTGCTGCGATTCTTCACATATGAAAGGGACTTCCTTGCTCAGCCCTGGTCTGGACACCCTGTGCAAGACCTCATGTTTGAGCAGACATTGCCTGGTTGCCACCGACCCCTCCGTGTCCTCGCCTATGCCACAGCCATCTGGACCATCCATAACTCCTTCCTTCGTGCTGCCTTTGACCAGCAGGTGTGGACCCTTCCACACATGATCACCCACTTTCAGGTACACTTTGAGATGGCCCTGAAGGTCTGCACTATGTCGCCAACCCTCCCCGGCTCAGTTGTCACTGCAGCACGGCTCTGGCGCGCAAACCCCCTCCCTTTCTCGATGCCTCCTCCCTCTCCTTCCCTCGCCTCAGGCTCTTAGGAGCCCAGGCGTAATTCAATAAACATCGATGAATCCCCTTCTTGGGTTGGGACCATCTAGTACTAAAAAAAAGAAAGGGACTTCCTTGTGCAATAAATAAACTAAAGGCTCTTTAATTTCCGCAAAATGGGGGATGAATTGCTAGTAACAACCAGCCATCCTTAGAAAACACTTGAATATTGTGCAAGCTTTTTAGGAACAGGCATGTCTGAAATAGCTTATATCTTATTAGATAAGGGTAAAATCCCATTGTGATTAACTTTATGACCTAAGAATTCCATCTCAGTTCTTGAAAAAAGCACACTTGGATTGCTTTAGCTTAAGCAAAGTGCGTCGTATTTGGCCAAATACTTCCTTTAAATGAGCAAATATCTATTAAAAGTGCGAGAGAAAACATTAACATCATCTAATTATATCAAAACACAAGAAAGTTTCAAATCCTTAAACAAGCCATCCATGGCTCGTTGAAAAGTAGCAGGGGCATTAAAAACCCCTGCGTCATATGAGTGGGCTCAAATAACCCCTCACTAGAGATTAAGGCGCATTTTTGACGGTCTTCCAGAGCCAGGTCAATTTTCCAATAACCACTCACAGATTCCATAGCCAAAAAGAATTGTGATCCATACCATAGTCTCAATGAATCATTAATGCGAGGTAGATAATAAGAATCCTTTTGGGTAGCAGCATTGAGCTGACAATAGTCCATAACCACTCTATGACCCCTCATCCTTTTTCTGGATGAGTAGTAGAGGAGAAGCACATGGACTCTTAGAAGGATTTAGTAGTCCCGCATCAAGGAGTTGTTTCAATTCACTGAGACCTGAGCCTCCACAACTTTAGATTTGCAATAAGGCCGAGCTCAAATGAGGGGAGTATCCCCAATTTTCACCTAATGCTGCACATCTTTCATTAGCCCAAAATCTCAAGGACCTTTGGCAAATATATCCACATACTCTTCAATCAGAGCATCAGCTCCTTACTGTTGTTTTGGAGTGAGTGAATCTCCAAATTCAATGTCAATTCTAGCGATGATAGGGGGATCTTCCAACCCAAAGTCACATAAATCCCACATCCCGTGATAGATAAAATTTCACTCACAGTAGTAGGTCGCACATAAGTGATGGGGTTATTTTGATTCGATTGCATAGGTTGAGAAGTAGGATTAGCTAGTAAGACTAAAACAGTCCCATTGTAAGCGGGATCAAGGATAACAAGGCGGGTTTAAGCCTCCAAATGAGAGTGATTTCTGTTATTGGAAATCTCTATTACATGATCAGAAGGTACAAATACTTGTACTCCAGTATCAATTATGACCTGAGATTTTGGAGGAATGATAATAGGATTGATAGAATATAAAGGCATCCCTTAGAGGCACAAGCTGATGGAGGCGGAAGTATAGTCCTCATTCCCAAGACTCAGTACTCAAGACTAGAGATAGTAGTGGGATATTCCTATAAGCAAACGTGTCGTTTGAGTTTGCCTTTGCTATTGTGAACATCTTGTAAAATTAAAGGTACTCAGTACCCAATTAACGAAAGGTAATTGTCCTTAAGACTGATTATTGTATCAAAATCAATGAGAATCTGGTTCCCAAGAGCAAGTCATAGCAGTTGTTGTCCAACACTACTGCAGGGGCCAAAACAACCAACTTTCCAAAGCGCATTAGAAGGGAAGAATAAGCTCCTATAGATTTAATGTATGAAGGACCAGTAGTTCCATAATCTTAAGAATGGTTTAATTCTGGCGTTAATTTGATTTTTTTTCACCAGTCTGGATGAGATCATATTTATGGGTGATGTCACGGATATGGCTAAGAAGAACTAGACTGGGCTCCCAGTTGGGATGCGCGAGCACCCAGTGGAGGCCCCAGAATGCCAGAGGCATAGCAGTCCGGGCAACTAAAAATTAGTGGGGATCTACGGAAAACGTGAGGGAAGCAAACGTTCAGTAATGTACCAAAGGCCCCCAAGGCAAACCAGATGGCTGCATTGGGGGCAACTGCGAGTTTTATAGAAAGGAACCCTCAAGGGCGGGAAAGGCAGGGAGGAAGATGACTCCTCCAGGGTTTACACTTGGTAGCCTTCAGATTCTGATAGGGGGCTTGCACGCCAGCGGGAGGTGGCACAGAGGCCATTATGGTATTGTAGATATGGGTATAAGTATAGTAAACCCCATGAGAGGGGCTGAGACAGAGTTTCCCCTGAAGGGGACGCTCTAGGTCCAACTGGTGAGCTGGACCCACAGTGGCAGGGGCGGCTATGGAAGCTGAACGCACATGCAGTGGACCAAGTATGCCTTGGGGCTGCTCCAACTGGGGAGAAGTTTCAGCAGACTTAGCGCCTGAATGAACGGAAGGGCCTCCATTTAACGGACATGTAGAAACAAACAGAACAGTGGGTTCACCATAAGGGGCAGGACATATTACCATTTCTATGATCCACTGCAACATGGCAGATTGAGCGACCAGATAATCCAGTCAGCAAACATTGGGAAAAGAATTTGAGAAAAGGCATGCTTTGTTGGATCAACTGACAGATTAGTTTTTAAAAGTTGTGTTAAAGCAGATGGAGTCTGCAGCAAACTAGGTGGATTATTGGATTTATTTTGACAAAAGGCAAAAAGAGTGAACTGACAACCGCCCTCAGTGGGGCCAGTTGCCTTTTAAAATGGGGCGATAGGCATGGGGAAGTATTGGGGGATTGGTCATTTGGGGAATGGTAAAGGGATTCAGTTGGCTGGCTCAATGGGGGTAAAAGGCAGCTCCCAATTCAGGAAAAAGCTTAGAAAATTTTTGCAAATTTTTCCAATTTCTTGGGACCAAGCCAAATCGATACTGCCAATCTGGGTCCCAATGGCTCAAATTAAACTGTTTGCACAGCTGGGGCGGTCCAGGTTTGTCTTGGGAGGCAGGGGTCCATGGATCGGGTTTGTTGCAAATTGGGCTGATACCACAATTGGGCGGCTCATATGATCTGGACATCCTGGATCCATCTGGAATGTTGGACCTGATGATCTGAGCCATTTGGAACTGGGTTTGCAATATGAGTCATGTTCCAATATGGCTTCCAAAGCAGGCTATCCCACACCAGCTCCCCCAGTCCAGAAATTACTGGCTGGGCTCCGATATTGGAATTGCCATTTTCCTAATTTTTTTCGATGGCTTGCCTGTGGAGTGGGTGGCCTCAGGGCCCTCTCCTGCCCCCTGATGTGAGCCATCTCCCTACAGACCCCTTCTATCAATATTACAAGGATTGAATAGGGGGAAGGGGTGGGAGTAGGATGGCTTTGGGGAGGAAAGCCATCACCAAGCGCTCATTTATCACATGTGCGAAGTCACCCAGCTGTAACAGAGGGTTCACTGGAGACTTGGGGCTCCTCTTCATCTGGAAGGGGTGCTTTACCCTATCCAGTAACAAGGGCTGGTTGTCATGGAAGTGGCTGATAAGAATTAGACTGGGCTCCCAGTCAGGGTGTGTGAGTACAAGTGGAGAGCCCAGAATGCCAAGGGCACAGTGGTCCGTGTGACTAGAAGAAGGGGAGATCTAGTGGGGACGTGAGGAAAGTAAATGTTTATAAATGTACTAAAGGCCCCCAAGGCAAACCAGATGGTTGCAATGGGGGCAACCGCGAGTCTTGTAAGGGCAACCCCCATGGGGCGGAAGAGGAGGGGAGGATGATGACTCCTCCAGGGTTCGCAGTTGCTGGCCTTTGGTTATATTTAGGTGAGTCTGTGCGCCAGAGAGGGGCGGCACAGGGCCCACCGCGTGGGCAGGGGTGCTGTTGGAGGGAAAACAGACCCGCGATGAGCGTTAGAGCTGAGTCCCCTTTAGTTGGGGTACTCCAGAGCCCTTAGGTGGATGAGATTAGTGGCAGATGAGCCAGGTGTGGGGGCTGAGCTCGCGGGCATTAGGGCGGGGTGCCCTGAGGCTGCTCCAATAGGGGAGCGCTCTCAGAAATCCTGACGGCAAAGTGAAAGGATGTGTTTGCATTTGATGGGTATGCAAAAATGGATGAGGAGTTGACTCCAGCATTGAGAATGAGGCGGTTTACCACAGATATGATTTACCACTGCATATCAGGGTCGAGTGACTGGATGAAACATTCAATGATCATTTGGATGATTATTTGGGCGGCGGCATGCTTTGCCAGATCATTCTGCAGAATTATTTAACAAAAAAACAAACAGGTGGAGTTTGCGGCAAGGCGTTTGGGTATTTGGGCTTTATTTTAGTGCAAAGCGTGGGGAGAATAGAGAATGAACTGACAACTGCCCCTCAGCAGGGCAGTTGCCTTAATTATTGGGAGAATCGCATAGTGGGGATGCTGAGGGATTGGGTGATTGGGGATCGGCGATGGGGTTTGGTTGGCTGGTGGGTGGGGGGTGAAGGGATGCCCAAAATCTTGGCAAAAATCAAAAAAACTTTTGCAGATTTTCCCAAATTTTTTAGGCCAGGTCAGGTTGATGGTGCCAATCCAGGCCTTGACCATTTGAGTCAGGCTGCTCACGCAGTTTAAATTTCCCAGATTTGTCCCGGGGGGCTGTGCCCTTGGTGTTTGGTCATCTGCAACCCAGTCCAAACTCTCGATCTGGTTGTCTATGCGATTTGAACTTCTTGGATCTGTTCCAGGGGGAGGGGCAACTGGTCCCAGTCATTTGTAACCTGGTTCAAAACCCGAATTGAGTTCTGATCTGATTTTTGGACCTGACCAGTCCAGACCAGCTTTGTTAATCCAGAAATTTTGACTAGGCTCTGATAATAGCACTGGCTGTTTCTTCAAAATTTTGGTATGTTTCCCCTGGTGAGTGAGGGGTCCCAGGGGCCCTCCCATGGCCCCTGGCCTGCATAATCTCCTGACAGGTCCCCTCTATTAATTTTACCAGGGTTTGGGAGGGGGAGGGGAGAGATCTGAATATCTCTAGGAGGAAGGGCAATCACCCAGCGTTCATCAACCACGTGCGCCAGGTCGCTCAACTGTGACAGAGGGTCCACTTGGGCCTTTGGCCCCCTTTTGGTCTGAAAGGGATGCTGCTCCCTATCCAGTTGTAGGGGCTGGTCCCCAGGACTTACACTGGTCCCCAAGACTTACACTACCCTTCCCTTTTTTGACAGGGAGGATTCCACCCCTGGGGGCATGGACCAAGGCATAGTTCTTGTGGCGCTCCAGTAAATTTATGGCCAGAATGGCCAAGATCTTCTGGGGAGGGCGGGGTGCTGTCAGGTGGGAGACATGGAATTCCTCTATCAGGTCCTTGCAGTTTGTACAATTGCGCGCATTCATCTAGCTGTTCTCATATGAGGGGTAACCTTTCCAGGTGACCAAGTACTGAATGGATCGGCGGGACCTTCAGGAAGCAACAATGGCCTCCACCTCCGCTTCCTGGGGTTCCCCAACAATGATTAGCTTGGGGGATGTTGGCCTTTCCCCCTTAAAGGGGGTTAGAAGGGAGGTATGGAAGACATTGTGCTTTCAGTGCGCGGGCAGCCTCAGGTGGTAGGCTCCATTACCTAAATCCTTCTCAACCTTGAAGGGTCCTGAGCACTTGGATGCGAGTTTGCAGGTGGGGGCCTTCATGGAGAGTTTGCGGGTATCCAACATGACAGGGGAACCAACCATGATCTCATGGCCCAGAAGCTGCTTCTGATCAGCGAACTTCTTGTAATCCTTGATGGACTTTGTAAAGTGTTTGCAGACCAGGTTGTGCATCTTGTGAAGAGTGCTTATGTAGTCCTTGGCAGCTGGGACTTCCAAGGAGAGGCGGGGACCAATCTGGAAAGAGGGGTTATACCCCAGAGTGGCCTCAAAGGGAGAGAAGTTGGTTGAGGAATGGAGGGAGCTGTTGTACGCGAACTGTGCTAGGGGTAGGTCCTTGTCCCATGTGTCTTGCGAGGCCATCGCGTACCAGCGCAAGTACTGCTCCAGTACCTGGTTCACCCACTCAGTCTGTCCATCAGACTGGGGGTGGTAGGCAGTAGATCAACAGGGCTTAATGCGAAGGAGAGTCAACAACTTTTCCCAGAACTGGGCCATGAACTGGGGTCCCCTGTCACTCTCTATCTCCTTGGGGAGACCAAACATGGCAAAGACATGGTCAACAAATAAATTTGTGGTCTCCACCACAGTAATAGAAAGAGAGGCAGGGGATGAAAAGTGCCAACTTGGTAAACTGGTCCACGACTACCATTACTGCATTAGAACCAGAGGGGGGCGGGGGATCCACAATGAAATCCACTGAGACTGAGGTCCATGGCCCCTCAGCCTGCTGCAACGGGTTTAACAGTCCTTTCTTTCCAAAGTGATCTGATTTGCCTGGGCGCAGGTGACACAATGAGAGATCCAATTGGGAATGTCCTTTGAGGACCCAGGCCAATTATAAGTACTCTTTATGAGATCTTTACATTTTTTGATAACAGGGTGACCAACGGTCTGTGGGAAGTGGTGTTCCTCAATGACTCGGCTGCATAGGGAAGGAAGAACCCAAACCTGATCATGGAATCAGATTGTTCCATCGTGCAAGGTATATGGGGTTATCTTATGGTGCAAGGACTCCAAGTCAGTCAGAAGATCGATTCCTTCAGGGCAGCAGGTTTGGGAAGCAAGGACACGTGGGAGGAGCGGAGTGGCAGGGTCTACATCAGCAAAAGATACAGCAGGGGGAGTCAAAATGAGGATTTGGGAGGGGGGCACTACCATCATAAGGTCCAATGGGTCCTCCTCCCTATTGGGGAACAGGGAGGTGTTACAGCTGAGCATGTCCAGCAAGACGTTCAGTGGACCTTTGATGAATTCGTAATTAAACTGGATCTCACAGAGGTCTTGATACGTGAGGGTCTGCCAGTGACCTAAATTCTGAGGTTTATGGTAGTAGAGCAGGGCCTTATGGTCCGTCTGAATGGTAACTTCGTGCAGGGCACCCTGCAGGAGATATTGCCAGTGGGTGAGTGACCACGCCACCGCCGCTAGCTCCTTATCATATATCAGCCACTCTTGCTTGGTTGTAGTAAACTTCCAGGAGTAATAGGCCACCAGGTGCTCAACTCCCCTCATGGTCCTGCAACACCACAGTGCCCACTGCCACTGGTGAGGCATTGCAGGCTACTATGAAGGGCTGGGATGTGTTGGCATGCCGCAGGACAGGGGCTGTGACAAACACCTCCTTGATATCCTTGAAGGCCTGCTGGCACTCTGGGGACCATTTGAAGGGGGCGTTTTTTCCAGTGAGGGGGTGCAAGGGTGCTGCCAGTTGGGCAAGAGCGGGGGAAAATTTCCTCAAAAAGGTGTCGGTGCTGAGAAAGCTGCAAAGCTGTTTCTGAGTGGTTGGGGTAGGCAAAGACTGAATGGCCTCCAACTTGCAAGGAGGACTGAATACCCATCCTTCAGGACAAGTTTCCCTAGGAATGTAACCTCATCCCTGATAAGCTCGCACTTGGAGGGCTTAACTAATAGTCCTACCTTGTTGAGGGCTGCCACTACCACTTCAAGGTCCCTGACGTGTTGTTCGGGGGTAGGGGAATGGACCAGGATGTTGTTGATATAGGCCACCGCACAAGAGAAACGCAAGTCCCCCATCACATCATCAATGAGGCGTTGGAAGGTGGCCAGAGCGTTCTTCAGTCTGAACGGCATCACCCTGAACAGGAAAAGCCCCCAGCGAGTGTGGATAGCTGTGAGCCACTCCTGTCCCCTCGCCACCCTCACTTGATTGAAGGCGTTCACCAGGTCCAACTTTGAGAAGACATGAGACTTGGCGATGGCCTGTGCTATGCTCTGCTCTAAGGGCAAGGGGTATGGGTCCAGGATGGTGATGTTGTTGAGGTGTCCATAGTTGATCAGGGGCTCAGGGACCCATCTGCTTTCCTGGCAAAAATTATGGGGGAGGCAATCAGAGAAGACTTCTTGATGAGCCACCCCTTCTCTAGCATGTCGTCCAACCAACTGCTGAGAGCCCTATCTTCTTCCTCGGTATAGGGGTAGAGGGGGCAGTTGATCTTGACTAGGTCGACTGTCAGCTGGAACATCAAGTCATACTCAGAGTGTGATGGGAGCTTGGATGCCAGGGACATGTCAAAAATGGCCTTATATGGGGCTAGGCAGGAGGGAAAGTCCAGAGGGAAGGTCAGCTGGGATGGGATCCGGTGGGGCGATGGAACCAAGGGATGTGCCCTGGGGAAGGGTCTTTAGCAAGGGAATCTCACCACTCAACTTGAGGTTTCTGAACAACAAGGAGTTGGTCGCAAGATTGATATGAACTTGTTGGCGGTGCCACCATCCCACCTCCAAAATTACAGGGTAGAGCAAGTCCTGTACTGCTGAGAAATGGTTGGAGAATCCAAAGTCATGAATTAAGAAGTGCAATGGACGTTGGATGCGGTGGGACATCATAGACTCAGATGAGGCGCCTAGGATAAATGGAGCTTCCTCCATTGTTAGGCCCAAGGACTGTGCCAGGCCAAGGTTGATGAAGTTACCCGCTGCTCCAGTGTCAAGCAGGGCTTGCACTGTGATTGCCCCTGACTCCGAGGGAAAGGAAATGGGAAACAAGAAGTATGCTTGGTTTTCTTTATTAAGGTGAGCTAGCAAAAGGGCCCCTGAGGAGGGGCCATAACCCAACATCAGGAGAGACTGGCCTGGAACTGCGGGGGTGAGATGCAGTTGATCTGTGGTCTCTACCACTTCCTTGTCCCACATGGGAAGACTGAGGGTTAATATGCACACCCACTCCACTCCCTTCAGGATGTGTGGTGGATTCAGCCTTGGGGACAATCACATCACACTGCGCAGACTCGAACCCTGGGGAACAATATCATCATGCTGAGAAGACTCCAAACACTGGGGGCCCTGTGATCCAGCCTCCTGATCTGGGCTGGGGGCTGGCAGTACCATAAGACAAGGATTCCCCTGAGGGGAGTTGACTGAGGTGGCCACTGAGGGGGAGCAAAGGGCAGCTAAACCAGGGGGACACTTCCCTTGGCCGCGCCCACTGGCAGGGGGAGGTGCAGTATGGGGTGCCTTGGGGGTGGCGACTGGGACAGGTGGGGTTGTGCCAGGGCCTGGCCTCAATTGCATGGGCCACAGAAAATGTGACCTCTAAAGATCCAGGGAGAGGATCCCAAGTGGTATGGGCTGCCACAGTGGGGTCCAGGGCTGCACGGAATGCAGAGACTGCGATTTTGACAGGGATGGGAACCGTTGGAGCCAGAACCATGAAAGGCCTCAATCAGGGAGGCCAGGTCCATGGCTGCCTGTCCCAAAGTAAACAAGAGGAGGAGGCGCGCTGGTCTTGACTCAGGGGCCTGGACTGCTGAGGTGACCAACGCCAACAAAGGGGTGGGGTTGCCCGGCTTGGCAGCAGAGCGGAGCACTCCCCTGACCCAACAGTGGGCATCCCCATCCAGGGCATTGAGGAGGGCCACTCTCTGCTGTGCATCAGAGGGAAGCGGGGACTTCTCCCCATCAGCAGTGAGGCGCACCTGGATCTCTGCTAGGACGCCCAAGATTTGATTGTCCACCTCATCAGAGGGGACAGGGGTAACCACCATTTCTGTTGCATTCACTAAAGGGGTAGTGCTCTCCATTGGTGCTTGGCGGGGTGGGGACCAGTTCAGCTGAGCCTGGCGGCAGGCCCAGATGAATGAGGCCACTGCCCAGCAGGAGAAGGCCAGGTCACAAAGGGAAAGCACGCTCAGAGTGAGGGCGTAGGCCAGCGCATCGCCCATCCCAGTGAGGAGGGCGGAGAAGGCCAAGATTAGTGGTCAGTTCATTATGTCACAGATATGGCTAAGAAGAACTAGACTGGGCTCCCAGTCAGGGTGCGCAAGCACCCAGTGGAGCCCCAGAATGCCAGAGGCATAGCGGTCTGGGCAACTAATAAAAGTGGGGATCTATGGAAAACGTGAGGGAAGCAAACGTTCAGTAATGTACCAAAGGCCCTCAAGGCAAACCAGATGGTTGCATTGGGGGCAACTGAGAGTCTTGTGGGGGCAACCCCTAAGGGCGGGAGAGGCAGGGAGGATGATGACTCCTCCAGGGTTTACAGTTTCTGGCCTTCAGATTCTGATAGGGGGCTTTCACGCCAGCGGGAGGTGGCACAGAGGCCACCACATTATTGGAAATATGGGTAGAAGTATGGTAAACCCCATGAGAGGGGCTGAGACCAAGTTTCCCCTTAAGGGGACACTCTAGGTCCCGCTGGTGAGGTAGACTCACAGTGGCAGGGGCAGCTATGGAAGCTGAACCCACGCGCAGTGGGCCAGGGATGCCTTGGGGCTGCTCCAACTGGGGAGCAGTTCCAGCAGACCTGGCGCCTGAATGAACAGAAGGGCCTCCATTTAATGGATGTGTGAAATGAATAGAACAGTTGGTTCGCCATTGGGGGCAGGATGGATTATTGCGTCTATGATCTGCTGCCACATGGCAGGATTGAGTGACCAGATAATCCAGTCAGTAAACATCTGGAAAATTTTTTGGGCAATGGCACGCTTTGTCAGATCAATCAACAGAATCATTTTAAAAAGTTGTGTTAAAGCAGTTGGAGTCCACGGCAAACTAGGCATATTAACAGATTTATTTCAATGAAAGGCAAAAAGAATGAACTGAGAACTGCCCTCAGTGGGGCCAGTTGCCTTTTAAATGGGGCAATAGGCATGGGGAAGTATCGGGGGATTGGTCATTTGTGGAATGGGAAAGGGATTTGGTTGGCTGGCTCAAAGGGGGGTAAAAGGCAGCTCCCAATTTAGGCAAAAGCTTAGAAAATTTTTGCAAATTTTTCCAACTTCTTGGGACCAAGCCAAATCAATCCTGCCAATCTGGGTCCTGATGACTTGAATCAGCCTGTTCGCACAGCTGGGGCAGTCCAGATTTGTCTCAGGAGGCAGGGGTCCATGGATCAGGTTCTTTGCGATTCAGGCTGATCCACAATTGGGCAGCTCATATGATCTGAACTTCCTGGATCCATTTTGGAATGTTGGACCTAATGATCTGAGCCATTCGGAACCAGGTTTGAGATCTAAGCCATGTTCTGATCTGGCTTCCAAAGCAGGCCAGCCAGGACTGGCTCCCCCAGACTGGAAATTACCAGCTGGGCTCCAATATTGGGAATTGCCATTTTCCCAATTTTTGGCCATGGCTTGCCTGGGGAGTGGGTGGCCTCAGGGCCCTCTCCCTTCCCCCTTATGTGAGCCATCTCCCTGCAGACCCCTTCTATCAATCTTACAAGGATTGAAGAGGGGGGAAGGGGTGGGAGTGGGATGGCTTTGGGGAGGAAAGCCATCACTGAGTGCTCATCTATCACATGGGCAAGGTCACCCAGCTGTGACAGAGGGTCCATGGGAGCCTTGGGGCCCCTCTTCGACTGGAAAGGGTGCTGAACCCTATCCAGTTTCTAAGACTTGTCCTCAAGACTTACAGATGACCCCATATCAATGATAGCCAAAACTTTCACTTTGTGCACTGTAACTTCCACCCAGTTTACATCAGTGCCAAAGTGTTGGATTGAGAATACTGAGGGACTATTTGGACAAATTGAATTGGAAGAAACAGAAGCGTAAGAAGAAATGGAACCTTTGTTGGCTAACTCATCAGGGATATCAAGTTCACCAGGAGCAGATATCACATAAATAGTCTTCAGGAGTATCAAAAGATTTTGATTGAGGCACAGGAGGTAGGTGCCACAGGGAGCCTCATGCCCTATGCTAACTACTCTTTTTTCAACTCTTCCGCTTGTTTTTTCCAGTATTGAGATTCCATATGACCCACAAGACTGCAATAGTTGCATGGCTCCTTCTTCAGTTTAGGTTTGGGTCTAGGCGGCATCGCATGGATATAAGAATGAGGGTTATTAGTGGAGGTCAGGTGCACCACACCATTAGGAATCTCCATCAATGCCTCTTTGATAGCAAGAATAGATCTGAAAATTCTTTTAAGTGACTTTAAATGCAAAGGCAATTGAGTGCGAGAGCAAATGCTCTCATCACAGCCAAAATGCATCATCTACAGTAATATGATTGCAAGTGGCAAGAGTCTGGGCCTCATAATAGATTGCTCTTAGCAAAATCTGGATTGACTCTCCTCGCTTGATTTGGATGCTCATAAAGGCTTGCTTTTGGTTAGATAGGATTTGTTCACCCCCAAATTCCTTCATAAGGTAGGTTTTCACTTGAGCCCATGTATTGCAAACCTTAAGGTAAGGATTCATGATTTCTTGAGTGAACTGGCTTAGACAAGAGGTAATATGCTGTACTTTTTGTTGATCTGTAGCCCCATCCATTGTTCGCTTATAGACAAATGGAAACAAATGGATGCTACCTTCACCCAGCTCAAATTTATCCTTAAAGGTAGGTTTGAGGTAGTGGGTTCATTGCTCAAAACATGTACACCTGATACCATGATCAGATCAGCTTCAGTATGTTCTAACACTGCTCTGTTGTATAAGTTCATCATATTATCAGCAATTTTAGATGTTTGGTCTCGATTAGGATGGTCACCAGGCTGGATAGCCCCCCTTATCAAGCCTTTGACCATTTCTTCTACATCTTCAGCTTAAATTTGATGATTATTTTGATCAGGGCCCTCAATGGCCAAGTCCATAGAAGCTCAAAATTGAAGATTATTGATATTAGCAGAAGGCATCTCCTGTCAGTTGGAGTGTACCCATCAGGTAATAATTATTGATTCCTCAGAAGAGGGGCTTTATTCACTAGACATGTTCATCGTTGTGAAAGTATGTTTTCACCAGGTAGCCTTGGAAGCAGACCTGCAAAAACCAGGATTGGAATTTTGGTATAAATTATGATAAGCAGGTGCTACAAAGGCTACAAAATTATTAGTTCTGTGGCTCTAGTGAAGATAGACACAAAGGCAACAAAATTTATAGTTCCGTTGATATAATTGACTCCAATTGGAAATATAGAATCCTTTATTAATAGACCAAAATCAAGCTACACAAGACAAAAATAGAGGTACTTTATCAGTTAGAAATGACATATATATTATAGGGGTAGATTTAGCAGTTCTTCATGAGGATTTTTGGGCTGCACCTGAGGTAATATCTTTTTATATTAGATGACCAATTTTTCTGATTATTATGGCTATAGTTGTGATGGTCAAATATGATAAGGTTCTTATTAGATTAGATTGACCTTCCTATGCGATGTTTTACCCCATTGGATAGTTTAGCCTCATCTTTTAGAGGAGGCTGATAACTCCAAAAGGTTGATCATTGGTCTATCCAAGAATTGGATATCTCTGATGGGTATTTTACAATCTCATTAGACTGAGATAATGAATTGCAATCTTGAGTAATTTCAGTCATTGCAGTTGAATCCCCAACTTTGGTGGGCCCGGTTCCTTTTGACTAAACTATTTATGTGAAAATGCTTAAAAGCATTTGATGGTTAGTTAGCCCACATGAGATCACTTCACCGGTAGATAAGTGATGCATATTGGTAGAATCCAGTTTCTTCTGATCAATCTACTTATATGGCAAATGCATAGAAGTGTTTTAAGGGGTTGTTGAGTCCACTTAAGGTCTCTTCACTGGTAGACAAGTGATGCATGATGGTGGGGTCCAGTTTCTTCTGATCAGCCAGCTACTGACAAAGTATGGAAGTGTTTGAAGGGTGATTGAGCCCACATGAGATCACTTCATTGGTATCAAGTGATGCATAATGGTGGGGTCCAGTTTCTTTTGATTAAACAAACTATGTGAAAATGCTTAAAATCTTCTGATGATTAGTTAGCCCACACGAGATCACTTCACTGGTAGACAAGTGATGCATAATGGTGGGGTCCAGTTTCATCTGATCACTCTACCTATATAAAAATGGTTTGAAGTGTATGGAGGATTGGGTAAGCTTGCTTGAGAATTAAATGGCAGACAAGTGATGCTAATGATGAGATCCAGTTTCTTCTGATCCGTCACATACCTGACGTAAGCATAGAAGCATTTAAAGTTTTTGGTTGAGCCCACTTAAGAGCACTTACAGGGCAGATAAGTGATGCTCAATGGTGGAACCCTGTTCTCTTCTAATCCGCCATATACCTGACATGGTCATAAGCTTTTGGAGGGCAGGTTGAGCCTACACGAGATCACTTACCTGGCAAGTAAACGAAGCTTGATAGCATTATGGTAACCTACATTAGGGGTTTCAGGTTGGTGAAGGCTTTGGGTTTATTGAAGCTTAGGTGAGGCAGTTAGGGTATGATTATTGGGTAAGAAGTTGGGGTTTGGGATTGGAATCCGATGTAAAACTTTATAGTTGGGGGTATAAAGTTTTATGGGTATTGGTTTAGCCGGTGGTAGTTGTAGGTTTGGGTTAAATTTAGTTAACACCATATGTTACAGTTGATTGAGCTTTGGGCTAGGGGTTTGATTCGATGGTATGGTGGGTAATGGGATCGATCGGAATTGGAGGTTCGATTAAATAGGTTCACCTATCCTATAAGGGGGGATGTAAATTTGGTTCCGATGGATGGGGGTGGCTCAAATTGGTGTAACTTTGGTTTACGCTTTATAGTCGACCTCTTTAATTTGGTTGTAAACTTAGGCTGGTAGGTAAAGGTTAGATAATGTTTAACTTATCACTTCTTGGGGGGATAAAAAGTTTGTTGGAGGTATGGATTTTATAGTGGGGAAGTTTAGCGTAGGTTACGTAGTTTTTCTTTTTTAGGCGAGGTATTAGAATTTAGTAGTTGGTTCATCTTATCATTCGCCCATTTCTCTTTTGAAACGGGGTCGGGCTTGTTTTAGCTTCCAATTTCTTTTACTATTGCTTGAGGTTTTAGATATTACCGTTTCTATACCTTTATCCCATAAACCCAACCCCTTTAACTTAATTACTGGTTCAATCGGTTAGAGATGGTTCCTTTGACGCCGCCCAAACCCGCTGGTGGCGACTTCGTTAATTCGGGCTTGCGACCCGGGCCCCCGGGCCCGCACGAAGGGTCCGCAGACGAGGCGTCGCAGGAGATTTGGTCGGCTATATTGGATTCGGTGGCTTCCTCTAGGGCCACCCCGACCCGAAATGTGTTCGTACTCGGTAAGCTTTTGATAACCCTTACTAGTTGTTTTCGGAAGCTGGGTATCCTCCTGCGGGGGTAGGGCTGTTTTTGAAGCGACTTCGGAAAATGTAAACTTTCCAGGTTAAGCTGCCAGCCCAACTTTTAGTTTGGGGGTACCCTTTCGCTTTTGTAGTTTTGGCCGCTTAGGGTTTTATTTACTTTGTGGAAATGTTGGTTGGCGCGATATCGGTTATGGGTTTCGTTAAAGCTGGTGGGATAACCCTTAGGCGAGCCGAACGTTGGCAAGTCGACGTTTCTAAACTTTGTCCGGCACGAGAACCGAGTTCGGGATAAGCCTACGGGGGGGTTGGACGCCACCACTGGCCTTGAGTCCGCCCCACCTACCGCCTCCGAGGAGGAGTTCTTTAAACGCCTTGACGCGTTGCCCCCAAGCTCCAAACTTGCCCTGACCCACGCTTACGTCGATCTTCGGGATGAGGAGAGCGAGGGTAAGGTTAATATGCGGTACGGTGACGTTTTAGATGCTTTGGCCAGGATCAACTTCTACCAGTTGGCGGACCCCCACCCTCGCTTCCATAAACTGATGGGGCTGGCGCTTGGGCCCACCCAGTTCAAACTTTCCGCGGCCGTAATCTTCCTGGATTGGGGCAAGCCGTGGAGGTTTGTCGAAACCCTGCTGGGGTGGCTCGGGTTCCTCGAGCTCGCCCACCTCAACGTCCTGGATTTCGGGGGCGACCCCCGGACGGTCGGCGACCCCGAAGCCTACACGGCGGGGAAGGCGATGATGGAGGAGCTCACGGCACAACGTAACGCTTTAGAAGCAGGTTAACCTCAGCGCTAGTGGCCCGGTACCTCCAAGAGTACAAGGATGCCCCTTTGACTCATAGCGAAGACCGGCGGGCGGCGCCCCAATTGCCCCATCCTTCCGAGCTCACCCTCCCGCCGGGATGTTTGACCCGCAACTTGGGGCTGCCCCTGATCATAGTTTGCACCAAGGTAACTTGGGGCCACCCGCTAAGCATGTAGTCGGACAAGATCAAGCTGGTCGAACGCGAGGGCGACTACAAGGAGCACCACTTCGACTTTATCCAGCAGACCCTGCGGACGATCTGCCTACAATGTAAGTGGTTGGACGCTAGCTTTGACCGCCCAGACGGCGCCGCCCTGATCTACACCTCCATCCACCGCCCTGCCTCCTTCGCGCTGCTGCGGAATTACTTGCTCCACCGGCTCCTGGGCGCGGCGGGGTCCGGGGAGGGCCCCGCCGACGCCCCGGCGCCCTCGGTGCTCCCCTCCTACCTCCACCACTTCAAGGCTCGGGGGCTGATGGTGGAGCGCGAGAGCGTGTTTGTCCCCAGCGGGTGGGACTCCTTCAACAAGATTCGCGTGTTGCGCGAGAGCTTCCAGTGCGACGCCGTCCAGCGCGGGATGCACCGCGACCTGGTCCAGCTTCTCGCGCCCCACGCCCCGCCGCATCACCTACCGCGCCTGGAGGCTGGTGCCCGGGACGACGGGGCCCCACCGGCGGAGGGGGCCGACTCGCTCACCCAAACGTACGCCTCCCTCGTCCCGGTGCCGTTTTCCGCATCTCGGGTAGGCCCCCCTCACCAACGCTAACCCCGTGCAGCAGGCGTTGCAGCAGGCCGCCCAATCCGAAGCCGGGGTCGCGGCCCAGCCCGAGCAGGCCTTCCTCGCCGCCCACCACGCCATGTTCCAAGGGATGAGTTCGGGCGCCAGCTACTTTGCCGCCCCGCTCCCGTACGTCGGCACGGCCACCGACCAATCCAACCGCCACGTAAGCGACGCTCGTTGGCCCCCACTGAGCTGCCTTTAGGTCGACCCTGAGCTCTCGGCTCCGCCCCCCAACCCCAACGCGAACTCCTTCTTCCGAATGCTCGCCATGAAGGAGGGCCAAAGATGACGTGGGCCAAACATTACCACCCGCTTCACTTTGGCCTTGAGCGCAACCTAGGTTGATGGGAGGCCGGCCGTCTGGCGCGACCGGGATTAAATTCGGCAGGGGTTCGCGGGTCCCAGCGCCCCCATAAAGTTCTAGACGCCTGTTACCCTTACCGGTTTGAAGTTTATCCATCCCATAATTTATAGGTTTGGGGTTACGGGCGCTTACCAAATTGGGGCGGTGGAATCTTAGCTACCAGGGGACACGCTTATCTCATTCGCCTATCACGTTAAGGGTCGAGTTGATACGTCAAACCCCCCGATTTCCATTATCGAGGCTCACCCTACCCCCTTAGCTTAGTTTTGGGGGGTTTAAACTCGCGCTAGCATCAGGGGCTGGGTTAATAACGTACGTTAGGTTTGCGATTCCGTTAGCTAGTTTAAACTCTAAATTCGATCACCCGAGGTTTAAACCTCCAGTAGGATCTTAAGCCCCGGTCTACTCCATTTCACCCACTTAAACTACATAAGTTATTCCAAGTTCTCTCGATCCCAACTCAAACCCCACCTGAACCTTGTACCACTTGGGATTTTACCATGGGTTCCGCTATCCACAAAAAAGGTCAAGCTAGAGTTGGGTTTTACAAACTGACCCCTCAAACATCCAAACTAAGGCCTAGACCGCCCAGATGAAAGCCCTTTATAATGGTACAAGCTGAGGCTGTAGATAACCTGAGAGAAGTAAGTTTTAGGGGATTTGAACAAACCCCAAAAAATCATGTAGCGTGTAGGCCAAGGTAACCCTAGGATTAGCTTAGTTGGTCTCCTAGGAGGAATAAGGTGCTTTTAATTGACCCCTCAGGTCCTCGAGGTGGGATACCGGAATTCTAAGCTTGACCCATCGGTGGGCCGGAAGTTTAGATCTAAGTTGCTCTATGAGGAGGAGGTGGGTATTGATAAGTCAACTTGGGTGGGAGAAAGGGTAGTTATAATGGTAAAGCTTACCCGGTGAGTTGAAGGGGATCTCGGGTTGGGGTAAGTGAATTTGTATGTAAGCCTTTGGGAACTACCCTTGCAGCTTGGGAGGAAATCCCCATCTGGAACCAAGATGGGAGGCAAGCTAGCGGCCATCCCTCTCATCACCCTGGGTGATTTAGCCCGTGTGGTGGATGAGGGTTGGGTAATGGTGCACCCTCTCAAAATTATGCCGCCACCTCCCCCATTCACCCAAGAGTTTGGAGGGGGGGAATTTGGTGGGAGTGTCAGGACGTGGTGAGCCAGGAGCCATCATGGTGGAAGGTTGGCAGTGGTTGGCCCCAAAGGGGCCTTCACCGGTTTGAGTTCTGCAGTAAAGCAGTCAAACTGGCAAAATTAAATTGATTAGTTGGCTTTGGCCTGGAGATCTTGGCCACCATTTTCCCCCACCAATGTTACAAACAAGCCCAGTCCTGGCAGGTATGGGTGTGGTAAACCCTTTCTCTACCCAATGGACCTGGCCATAAATTGTAACCAATCAGGCACAGCCCAGTCCACCCATTGACCAAGTTGGGGAAATCTCAGATTCCACCAAGAGTCAGAAGGCCAATTCAGATAAGATGAGATTGATGGAAGAGCAGATTATAAGGGTGGTTAACCTGGCAGGGTAATACCTGCTTCCACCCCAGTGCAGGTTTTGTTCAATACAAGTTTGAAACCTTTACTGGCAATAAAATTCTCGGGTGGTATATTTGTCCCAAGGTCAACCCACCTCATACTTTTTTAGAAGGGTATAGCATATGTGGGGTCATCAAAGGTAAGGAGTCCAGAATTCAGGAGCTGAGATTGATCCAGCAGAATGCTACACCGCATCTCAAATTCTCCGGATAATGATCCAGTGGGATATTGAGCCCTCACAAGCGATGATTGGGCCTTACTCAAAACCTTAGGGTAAAGGAGTTTAGCTGAGGGTTTGCAGGGCTATATTAAGGGAAAGGCTTAGCTTAGGCTTTAGTTGCACCTATAAAAATACTCAATGTTCAATAAACATTGCTGCTGATTAAAATGCTCTATAAGCCAATTTTATTATATAATTTAAGACAACCAAGGTCTGGAAGATGAGCTTACAGGTGAGCTAGGCCAGCGGTGACCTCATTCTCAGCTCTATCCTGGAGCTGGACCCTGCTGTTGGCATGCGGCGTCACTGGTATTGGTGTTTGAGAATGTCATGGCCTCCAGACATGGCACACGGGTTCATGGATTGGTTGCTGCCAGCTTATCCGTGGTGTGGTAAGTGACCCAGCTTGTACTACCCAATTCTTTGTGGCATAATGGTGCAAACCACTTATTAAATTCTTTAAAGCTCAAATACTCTCCTTTCAGCCTTGTGGGGCCCCTGAGAGGAGGTGGTGGTTTCAGGCGGGGAGGGATGGTACCAAAATCTGTTGAATGTGGTGATGGGATTTTCTCTGGCATTTTTAATATGTGAGGTGGGGCAGGTATGAGGTGCGGTGATGCCAAAATTAGTGGAAAGCCAGGTAATGCCCAAATCCTACAACAGCTGGGTAGCCCTTTCCATGGAGGCGCTGGATAAAATTTATCCGGCGATCATGCAAATTCAATTTCAGGTGCATGTGGCTCTGGCAACTGGGGGGTTAAAAGCTGGGCTGCTTAAATGATCGCTCACTTTGGCTCCCAGATCTTAACTGCAACGATCCTTGACCACCTGTGTTGATTGACTGAAATTGTTAAACTTAGAAAGTAATAGTATGAAGACTATTGTTAAAGTTGCTTGCCCAAAGGCCACAGTGCTTAAAGGGTCCACCGCTAACCTGGTGCTTCTCCTTTTAAAGATACCTTTGAGCTGGTAGGGAACACTTCCATATTCTCTTCACACCAAACCAAGCGGAGATTTAATAACAGCAAAATTAAGGCTATCTGATCCTTGCTCTCTTATCCCAAGGGTAAGCTACCCAGCTGATGTATAAACCACCAATTTATCATCGGTGTTAAATCAACTTTTTATTAGGAAATTATTGGGGGCTTTTATAGTATAATTGGCACACAGCTTTTCATCTGTCCGCTGGGGATTGATTAATTGTTCCCCACATGGTTTGACCCATGGGGTTCAGGCTCTGAACCTTAGCAGTTATCTTTGCCATGATTTTATTTGGGAGCAACATCCTCAATGTTTGGTGACTGACTTATTGGTATCAAATACTCAATACCAATTGATCTAGGTCATGTTGCCTGATGACGATTTTACCATATGGCACAATGGTTAGAATGCCTAGGTAGTTTCCAATAACTCCCCATCTGTCCACTCTGAACAATTCCTCATATTAATTTGACAGTTGTATGTTGCCCCCTCATCAAATTCTTAATATCGTTGGGGATGATCTATGACAAAAATACTAATTGAATTAATCAGATCCTTTCCATCAATCAATGATGACTAACCCTTTAGTCAGAAACCATCCTTGAATTATCCAATTGTAACCACCCACCAACAAATTGATTAATCAGTCAATGGGTTAGATAATTTAGTCAACTTAAGTTCCAACATGGGGGAGGCCCCAATCTCACATCCAATGACCCAGATCATGGATGCATTACCAGCTGACTTGGCAGGTTGGGTACAGGAGCTGATCAAAGAGCAATGCCACCTAAAAAGTTCCATGGATGGATGTGTGGATTTAATTGATGGTGGGGTGCCTGGATGAGGCAAGGGTGTAGCATGATCTGCACCCTTGATGGTTAACCTGGGGCGTACTTGTTGATATGTGCAGGTTTTTTAACTGCTACCAATGGCAGTGGGGTGGCATACTCGCAATAATAATGAATATTTGGTAAGAGGTTACAAGCAGATTGCTGGCAGCCATGGTTGCAGTGAATGTTCAAGGTATGCTGGTAAGGAGATTGCATTAGCCCTGCAGGGTAAAAACTGGTGACACGGGCATGAGAAGTATGTGAAGGCTTCATGTCACCAGGAAAGGGACAATCTCTGGTGGGTGGTTGGCCTAGCAAGGGGGATGGCATGTCATTCCTTGTAATTTTGAAAATGGTCAAGGGGGAGCATGTCAAGGGGATGTGGAGGACTCCTGTAAAGCAGCAAGCCTGGGACATGAGAAGGAGAATGTGCTCAAGTATACGTTGCTGATAATGTTTCAATTTAAAAATTCACTAAATAATAAATCGCTGCTTCACTTTATCCCAGATTTATCTATCCCAGTGGAGTTAACCATGTATGGTGGAACGGAAGAGGTAATGGATTGGGTGGATACAGGGGTGGAGAAAAATTACGTTAAATAAAGTAGCCTGAAAATTAAGTTAGAGATTCAGGAGGGGCCAGAGGTCATGTTTGTTGATGTGTCACCAATGGCTCCCAATGGTGAGTAAGTCCCCCAATAGGGGTATTTCAGAGTCCATTTGGATTCAAGGAGCAATCTTGTGCAATCAAGAATCTGGCTCACCCAGTGGTGTTGGAGAAGCTGCCGTGGCATCAGTTTTGACACCAGACGGACCTGCCTTTTATGCAGTGACCTTGAGCCTGAGGATGGGCCACCAATGAGATGGAGGTTATTAGTCAGTGAGTATGTGCCAAATGAATCAAAGAGTATGAGAGTGATTCAATAAATGAATTTCTGGTGTTATATTGCGATTTTGGGAGAGTATTCAGTACCCAAAATGGTTTCACCATTTCCCCCATGGCCCATTCACATCTTCACTTTGATTTAAGGAAGGGTCCAAACTTTCCCACCGATTAAGGTTTATTAACTCAACCAGAAGGTGAAATCAGCGCTGGAAGAGCACATAGGTTCAATGTTGAGTGAAGGGTTGATCAAGCCATCAATATCCACCGTCATGTCACCTAATACATTTATCAAAATCAAGTGGTGAATTGTGGCTGTGTGGAATTCCAGTAGCTCAATTCAGTTACCAAGCCTTATCACTACCCCATGCCCCTAATAGAAGATATTCTTTCAATGGTTATGGGCTTCACTGTTTTAATGAAGCTAGATCTCATGGAAGCATTTAACCAAATACCAGTGGGACCAAAACATCAGAGATATATGGCATTTAGATGCCATTTTGGGATGTTTCAGTATTTTGTAATACTATTCAGGCTGTGAAATACCCAAGAGTTGTTTCAGCGGATGATAATTCATGTGCTAAGTATTATCAGCCTGCGCTGTGCCACATATATGGATAATATTATGTGCTTTCCAATTTTTGGTAAGATCATGTGCACAAGTGAGGGAGGTATTGGAAGTGATTGCCAGGGCAGGTATAAAATTGAAGCCATCAAGACGTGAATTCAACTGAAGCTCTGTAATGCTTTTGGGCAACGCTGCGTTTAGGAAAGGGCTTGGGATTTTCCTCTAACAAGCTGCGGGCAGTTTGAGCATGGAAGGCACCAACAAACTGAACAAAAACGTAGAGTTTTTTGGATTATGAATTTCCTAAAGCAGTTTGTGAAAAATCTGTCACAGATGCTTCTACTGCTTATATGGTTAATGCAAGATGTTCCATTTGTTTGGGGAAAGGAAGAAGGGCGGGCGTTTAATTTGTTAAAGGAGAAACTACTTTTGGCGCCTGTGCCAGATCATCCTGACCCCAGGAAACCTTTCATGGTCAAGATGAATGCCTTGAATGATGTTGTGAGGGCAGTGGTATTACAAGAAGGGGAGGATAGATTTGACCACCCCATATCTTAATTTAACCAGAAAATGATTCCATCAAAAAAATTACCTAATATTCGATAAAGAATTATTGGCTGCGGTCTAAGCTTTAAGGGAATGGCAGCACCATCTGTTATATTTTCGCCATCCTTTCAAGGTTTGAACAGATATTAGAGCTATGTAATATTATTGAAAACCAAGAAAGATGGATCAACTTCAAGCCCGATGGCACATGGAGCTGACTTTTTATAATTTTTAGGTAGAGTAAAGCCCAGGATCAGCCAACACCTTGGCATATTGGCTAAGTTTGGACACGGGGTTGACCTATAAGAAGATGGTGTTGGAAGGTTACAACACAGCTACAATGTTCCCGCTGGATCAATTTGCAATGATCATAAATTGGAGAAAGTGATCTAGGAGAAGGGATCTGGCAGAATCAGAGGAAGTTGGAATTTGGCGTCGGTTATGGGATGATAAGGCAGATTGCCAACTACACAGCCACCACCAAAATTATGGGATGAAGAACGGCATGTTGTATCATGATTAGTGCATATGGGTCCCAAATCTGATATTACAATGGGAGGTATTGCAAGCCTCTCATAGGCACTCATTGGTGGGGAACCCTGGAGTCAAGAAAATGGTCAAACTGGTGTGGCGGAATTATTTATGGCAGGGACTTCAAAGGTAAATTATGGAATATGTGGGGGAATGCTTGGTTTGCGCTAGGTCAAAACCTTCTTGAAAGCCTCCCTCTGGTAGGTTAATTCAGCTTTGAATTCCAGGTTGTACGTGGGGGTTTGTTAGGGTGTAACTCTATAATGGGATTGCAAGGGTCCAGGGTTTGATGCAATTATGTTGACTATCAATCAGTTAAAGAAATATGCGAAATTTTCCTGTGTACTACCAATTTTTAAGCAAAGGATGTAGAAAAGATTTTTTTTGGAGAAATATTCGCCTGGCATGGGTTATAAGTAAAAATTGTTTAAAATTGCGGTCCCCAATTCGTGTCAAAATTCTGATCAAACTTGCTGGGTAATTTGAAAGTTCACCCATGTTGATCTTCAGTGTATCATCCCAATTAGATGGACAAATGGAGAGAGTAAATCAAATATTGGAACAATATCTCTGTTGTTACATTTAGGATTGGCATGATGATCAGGTTTCATGGGTCAAGTTGTCTCAGTATACATATAATAAAACTTCCATTTGTCAATGGGAATGACCCCATTTTTCGCAAACTATAGATTCAACCCTGAATTATATGAGGGTTCAGGAGGTTGAGTGTGTCAGGGGGTGGACAAGATAACCTACACTATGGCGGACATTGGGAGAAGACTACAAGGGAATTTGGAATGAGATATGGCATGTCAGAAGCATCAGGAAGGCTGAAAAAGGGCTCTAGATACTCTAACTGTTCCTGGGGACTGGGTGCTTGTGGCAGCTAAGAACTAGCCATGCAGTTGAAGAGCTGGAAGCTTGGTATGAAGTTTTGGGCCCATACAAAATTATTTGTGCTATCTATAGGGTCGTTTTTCAAATGGAGCTTCAGGAAGGAACCAAGGACTAACCGGTGATCCACACTTCACAACTATAGGAGTCAAAAGGGAAATGACTGGAGAGGCCTGGTCTGCTGAGCCCTCATAAGGAGGATAGCCAGGAATATGAGGTTAACTGAATACTCTGATGCGCGGTGGGTGAAAGGCTGGCAGAAGTTCTTAGTAAAATGTCTAGCAACCTGGTGGAGGAGGCAACATGGTAAATGCTAAAAGAAAGTGTGTTTCTAGGAAACAATCCATGAATTTTGGGCCTCACAGGGGGTGATGTAACAGATCAGGTACAGCCTGGTCTGTACATTGAACTAGTTGGGGAAATCTCAGATTCTACCAAGAATCTGAAGGTCGCTTCAGATAAAATAAGATCAATGGAAGAGTGAATTTGTGAGTGGGGTCATCAAAGGTAAGAAGTCTGAAATTCAGGAGTAGAGATTGATCCAGCGGAATGCTACACTGGCTTCTTAAATTCTCAAGATATTGATCAAGTGGGATATTGAGCCTTCACAAGTGATGATTGGGTTGTCACTCAAAAGATTAGAGTAAGGAGCTTAGCTAAGGGTATGCAATGTTATACTAAGGGAAAGGCAATAACTAAGAATTTAGTTTCATCTTCTACAAAAATACTCAATATTCAATAATGATTGCTAGCTTAGTAAAATACATTATAAGATACATTTTATTATATATATTTAAGAAAACTAAGGTCTGGAGAATGAGCTTGACAAGCGAGCTAACCTAAGCATTTGCCTCATTCTTGGAACTGTCATGGAGAAAGACCCTGCTGTTGGCATGCAGTATCACTGGGACTATTTTTTGAGAATATGTCATGACTTTCAGACATGGATCACAGGTTCATGGATGGGTCTCTTCCAGCTTTAATTGTGATGTGGTCAGTAGCCTGGCTTTTACTACCCATTACAATGTGTCATACTGGCGTGAGCCCGCTCATTACATATGTGTCCTGGACATGGGTGCAACCTGCTGTACACTGGAGGTGTCAACGTCATTGTGCTAAGTGCATTCATGGTGGAATAAATGTTCTCGCTAGTGAATTCAATGTCAATCTGACTGGGCAGGTCATATCTAAGTTGGTATCAGCAATTGTCTAAAATATCAATCCGCTGGGACCAAATTGTGAATATTCTGATTTTAGTGCACTTAATTCCAGTTCCTTATTTAGTGAGCATATAGTGCAGCAATCCCCAACAGATACTGCTGTCACTCCATCTTCATCCAACCATTTTAGTTAAAAATTTCATAAAAGATCTCAATTTTTTTAAATTAAGAGTTTATTTAGATATAAAATCTCAGTGATTTATAATTTTGGGAATCCCTATCTAGTCCTTGCAGCTTACTTTATCCTTTTTCATCTGTCAATATGGATGAATTTTACCTGATTTATTCTGGCTGGTATCCTAGGTGTTCATCCACCCAGAGCTCCTGGTCAGTCTTATTGTAGAACACTCCATGACAATGTATGCATTAAAATTAAAATTCTGGAACTGATGCAGAAGTGAAAAGTACGCGTGGGGTACATGGTCAACTGGGGCATGCTTTATATCAACTGAGATCTCAAATAAGGATCATGTTGGACAGGCAAGGATGATAGGTTGGCAATTGCTCATTGGTATGGGGCTTCTGGTTATCTTAAAGGCCTCCAATGAGGGTTGGGATCGCCAAACCAGGTTATATCTTAGCCTAGATTGCCAAATAATTGGCACTTGAAAATGTTAGATGACTTTAAGGTTTCATAGGGTAAGGAGAGACCTTCCCATTTTGGGAACCCCTGTTAAGTATAAATCTTAATTCAAAGGTTGAAGTTTGGATAAGGGGTAGACTCCCCATTATCAGGAACCACTGTTAAGTATAAGGCCTAAATCAAAGTTTCATAGTGTAAGGGGTAGGCATGTCCCCATTTTTGGGGACCCTGCCAAGTATATATACATAAATCAAAGGTTGAAATTTAAAAGAGTGTGTCAAATTTTGAGGATCTCTCAATTGTTTTATTAAAACCTGCATGCTTAATTTGGCTGAAGTTTGGCCAAATAATCCTCGATTTTGCCAATTGATTATGGTATTTTGACTGTTTGGAAACTTGCTAGGCATCCTCAAATAGCTCTGACTTTTCTGGCCAATTTTGGGTTTGATTTTCCCTCCATAATTGGGAACTCCAGTTGAGGCAGGCAAAGTTGCAAGCTGTGGATCCCGAGATCCCAGATTGCTGACACTCTCTAACAGTGACTTAAGATATAAACTGGAAAGAGGGTTAAAATAAATAGATCTTTATATAAGACTAGATTATTTGATAATTATTCATAAGGCCAGGCGCCGGTATTTATACCTCTAGGGCATCTACTGGCCACATTCAAGCATAAAATTTCAACAGATTTTTTACCACCTCAGTTTAGCCCTTGAACTGATATGACTGAGACCTATTGCTTGGTTTATTTGTGGCAAAATACTCTCAATTCAGGAGGATTTCAGGGATGAAAATCGCAACAATGAGCGCGCAAAATGGTCCTAGGATCGTCTTGAAATGAGTTTCATCATAAAGCTGACAAAATATGAATTCTGGGAGATTTTGTGGTCAATCTAAATAAATGACGTAGCCTTAATCAGGACGTTGGCAGGCCTCTCTTGATAGCACTAGGTACTCCCATTTGGGCGGTCCATGTGCAAGTGCTAATGTGCCAGTTATGCATATCAATATACAAAAATTATTTTAGGACCAGCATATATATGTTTTCATCATACTGCTGATGTAAATGACTCCCTAATTGGGATGTTAACTGGCCATCTCAATAGCACTAGGTACTCCCATTCAGGCAGTCCACGTGCAAGTGCTATCATGCCAATTACACATACTGACATACAAATATGCCCTAAGGAGGGAAATTGATTCCGTTTTTTGTTCGTTTGATTGTCCATGGGACTTTTAAATGTTAACTTTGGGTTGGTCCCAAATACTTTGTATAAAATTTCATAATATTGGTCACAATTAATCAGGACTAGTTTCCAAGGTTTGGGCAGCAATAATTGGACCAACTGTGCAAATGTATTATGACCGAGCTACCAATAGAATAATTATACTATATTGATGTTGAGTTGATTAGCCCAGCTGAGTAGTTGCAGAAAAGATTAGCCTAAATGTGCGGGGGTACTCAGCCTGAGCTTCTAATAATATAATTAGTCCCATGTTGCAATAATTGGCCCAAGCCATGATATTGCAATAGGTTTTAATTAGATTATTAGCTTAAGCCTTAGTAGGGAATTTTGCCTGATATGTAGGTTATTTAAGGGTTTCTTTTTAGAGTCAACCACAAAATCTGACAGAGTGATTAAAGGAACAAATAGCCTTTGCATTCAAATGGATGGGAGACCAAGTTGGTATGCCAGTCAAGGGCAATGTGTCATCATGAGCTGTAAAGGTTAGCCAACTTTGGTTGCTCTAGAGGTTGATGACTGAAGCTACTGAGCTGGGGTGTCAAGACCAAGGGTATAATACCTCATACCCCTCAATATTTTGAGGCCAGGGGACCTGAAGTTTCAGGGTGTTTGATTGCCTTTTTTTGCTTCTGTTGTAATTTTGGTGATACCCTATATATCTGCTGAAGGGTTTTTCGCACAGGGTTACGACCACTGAGAAATTAGAATGGATGATATGAAGATCATCAGTTCCTCGGAACACTTGTAAACAAAAGACTATAATAAAAAGGGAGCAACTTCCCCAACAACTCTTCTTTATTTTAATCTAATAATCTCAGTGGATCTCTTCTAGTCCGCTCCCTCTTACTTCCTTTCTTATCAACTCTAAAAACCTCTCCCTTCTCGATCCTCTCATCTCACTGATATCTCAGTGACCTCAGTTGGTACTGACTCTTTTGCTTAGTTTATTTGTTCTGCCATATTCTCATTGAGTTTATCTTGTTGTTCTTCAAATCTTTATCACCCTGATTTGAGGCAATCTAAATTATCTTTGTTAAATGTCAACATTGCCTTATCGACCTATTTTGGAGGCAATCCAATAATGATCCGTTATAACCCAATATTGCCACATCCTAAGGCAATTGATTACTTATAGCTCTGAAACATCCTCAGAGGATTCTGCCCATTGAATCTTTGGCGGAATTCCTTCAATGATCTGTTAGTCATAATTGTGGCTTGTCATCCAGTCATATAGATTTGCGACATTAACCTCCCCTTGACTGGACGATAAGCTGTACATCTTTTTTCCCTTCAATGCCATATGAACCATCATGCGCCAACAGCCACGGGTCCACAATTTCAATTTCTTCTTCCATATATGGCTTGGTGCAGAGTTTCCTGACCCAGGCCACATCCCTCTTCCCCAGTTTCTCCTTCTCCTGGCTGACAAGGATGAGGCTGATGTGGACCTCACAACTTTTCTAACCCAGAAAGAGCTCCTTCCTGAATTTTTCAGCCATTTGGCTTCCTGGAGCACCCCTTTCAGGGACATAGTGGCCCAACTACACTGAGGAGGGGAGCAGAGCTAAGGGCTTTCATATAACAAAGTGGCCCAGCTCCTTGCAAGTGGCTTTAGTCGTCTGGTGCTTCCATCTCCTGCTGAGCCTCATCCCGCAGCTTTGTCTGTTCAGCGGATGCTGTGCTTCATGCAGTGAATGATAGCCAGCTGGTCAGGTCCTTTATCCGCGCTCCTACTCACTTCCAGTCCCTGGGGGTAAACTTCTGCAACAACCGGTTAGCTCACTTTTGCTCTTGGGTCACCGCAGCGTTTGCCACCCTCCATGCCAACGATCCATCCCAGTACCTTCCCAGCATGGCACTTTTAACCTAATTTTGCATCCAACAACTGCTTTAGGATCAGGCATAGTGCTGCACTGGGAAGCCCTTGAGTGGGCACGGTGAGCAGAATTTACCACAACTGCTCCTTTTCTGATGGCGTATCTGAGCATGGAGGACTTCCTTGTAGATTGCCTGGTGCTGGGCGCAGCCTTTTCCCCTCGAGCTGGGACTCACCTGCTTACTCACCAGCCCTTACGACTCTGACCTCCTCTGCTTGCTTACTCATTGATCTCCCAGGACCATCAACGCATGTGGTTGCAGGCTTTTCTCCTAGTGGGGCAAGAACTGTTTTGACTTGAATAACTAGATGAGCTCTCACCACCTCACATTTTGCCATGAAACCCCGGTCCATCCTCCTCTTCCAGTCCCGTTGCACCAGCCTTCCCTCCTTGGACTAGCGCAGTGGCCCCTGAGCGGATGTCAGACCCCTTGCTCTCACCACAGCAGCCTTCACCTCCACCCCAACCCCAGAAATGTCCATAGAATCTATGGCACCATCAAAGTGGCGGAAGAAGAAATGAAGGTCTCATTGGCCAAAACAAAAGGAACACTGCAAGAAGCCAAAAAAGGTGGGAAGATGAAGTCAGCGAAGTGAAAGACCTCCAGCAGCAACCCCAAATAAACGTAGTTATAACTCACAAGAGATAGTATTGTACAATTATCTTCATTTTCATCATTTTTTATTCTTTTTTGGAGAGGCTCTATTGCTTCTTATATGTCTGAAGAATTCTGCGTGCACTTGATATATTATCTGACCGCTTGCGGGGTCCTTGATAGTATAAGTGGCAACACCCATCTATTCTATTATCTCAAACGGCCCAATCCAAATATTCGCGAGCTTGTGCTTCCACCAAACCCATGCTGATTATGAAATAACACCATATCTCCCTCTTTGAACTGTGCTAGGCCACTTCGCCATACCTGATCAGCAGCCTGGTTTTTGCTTTTCTTGGCTAAGATGAATGAGTACACTTTGGTTTGTAATTTTATCAGCATATTCATTAGGGCAATTAAATAGCATTGCAGATCCATTATGACAATGTCCTCTACACAGTCATATAGAAGCGCAGGCAGAGCGGGGTGCCATTTGTAAGGCAATTGGAAGGGGCTTTTCTTTTTTTAGTACTAGATGGTATTGGAAGGGGCTTTTCCCCGTGGCAGAATGGTAGCTAATATTGTAGGCGAACACCATGGTAGAAAGGAGGGTACTCCAATCAGAAGGCCAATCTGTAACCAACTTCTGTAGTATGTTCACCAGGGTTCCATTAACCCGTTCAACCATTCCGTTGGACTTGGGGTAATACGGGGTTGTTAGAACCCCACGGATAGCTATCATTTCGTTGATCTTGGGAAGTATGTGAGAGGTAAAAGTAGTGCCATTGCTGGTAAGAATAAACTGCGGGCAGCCATGACGCTGAATGATGCATTCCATTACAAACTTAGCCACAATAACTGCTCCCAGATCCTGAATGGCCCGCGCCTCAACCCACCTGGTCAAGTGTCAATTGCCACAAGATATACTTAGATTGATTAGCTCCAGTTGACAGAGGTTCCACAACAATGATAGAAACTGTATGCCAAGCAAAGTGAGGTTTTACTAAATGTTATGAAGTCTTATGGTGGAACGGCTTCTTCACCTGGTACTGATGGCAGCAGGACAGGGTCTCAAATACGTCAAATTGCATGCTTTCTAATAATACTGTGGTCTCAACAGTTCAGAGTCTTTCAGACTCCACCATGGCTAACTGCTCGGTGTGCGCTCATGATAATATTTGGTCTGGTAGAAGGTCTGGGGATATTCACGGTAGTGTCCCCTATACGCTTATACAATTCCCCATTTTCTGTAATGTATTGGACCTGATTCCATCTAGTAACTTGATAACTTGAGGCGGTTCATTGTTATACTTTCCGCTGATCATTTTGTCATACATTATGTTTCTTAAATCAGCCATAACTGCAATTGTTGGCAATCTTGATAAGCAATAGGCATTTTGGTGTTTTTCTCCTGGTTGATGGGGGATTTCAAATTCATAATCCTGCAGCTTAAGAGCCCATCAGGCTAGCCACCCCTCTGGCTCTCTCAGATTCTGCAACCAGCGCAACAATGCATGATCCTTATGACCTCAAACTTCACTATGTGCAAGTAGACTTGAAACTGCTTATATGCATAAATCACCGCTAAGCACTCCCACTTGGGTACAATGTAATTTCGTTCATGGCAATCCAAGATACGACTGCAGTATGCCATGAAGTGCTCCTCTCCCTCATCGTCCTTCTGAAACAGGACCGCACCAACAGCGGAAAGTGATGCATCCATCTGCACTATAAATTCCTTATCAAAATTAGGGTAGTGCAGCATGGGCGCACTAATTAGCACCGTTTGAAGTGTATCAAAGGCGCATTGGCGTTGTTCCGTCCATTTTAACATGGCATCCTTCTTAGTAGCTCAAACAGCAGGCCTTCAATGCAACTGAAATTGGGTATGAAGCATCAGTAATAACCCACCATCCCAGAAAACACCTGAATGTCCCGCTTACTAGATGGCTTAGTAATCTTCTGGATAGCCTCCATCTTGGCTGGGTGGGTCTCAGCCCAGTTTCATATAAAACTAATCCTAGGTACTCCAGCTGATCCTTGAAGTGGCATTTCTGGGGCTAGATCGAAATATTGGCCTCAGCCAGTCGGCAAAATGCCTCTTCCAATTGGGTAAGGTGCTCAGTGAACATTCAAGAGAAGAAAATAATATCGTCAAGGTACATGAGTACACATGACAGCTTCAGATTGTCCAGAATGGTGTCCATTGCTTGTTGGAACGTAGCTGGGGCATTACATAGCCCTCGTGGCATATGTGCTGGTCAGAAAAGCCCTTTGGATGTGATTACGGTGCATTTTTCTTGTATCACCATAGGCAACTCAATTTGCCAATAACTGGATATCAAATCCATTGATAGGAATAGCGAGCTCCACGTAAGCAATCCAGCGCATCATCTATCTGTGGCAGAGGGTATGAGTTTTTTGGTGATACTATTGAGCTTCCAGTAGTCAATTACTATGTGGTTAGTACCATCCTTATTTTTTACAATCAGAACAGGTGAAGCCCACAGACTCTTAGATGGTTCGAGCATTCCCTACTCAAGCAGCTTGTCAATCTCCTCAGTGACAACTTCTTCAGCTGCCCTTGATCAGCTTATTGGCTAAGACCTAATGGGGGGATGATCCCCAGTGTCCAGCTGATGAACAACCCCCCAAGCGCACCATAAATCATGATTATCAACAGCAAAAATCTCCTTGTATTTTTGAAATAAAGATTTATCCCGATCCTTCCAGTCTTCCAATAACCCCATTAAATTTTCCTGTGGTACAGCCACCATTACACCGAGGTGCGGTTTGATGGGCAGACCAAATTCATCCAGCGACTTAAACTCGTGAACCTGGTTGACCTCCCCAACTGGGTTCAAATGTAGATATGCTATAATCTGATGCTGGCGGATTCAAATTGGTACATTCTGATGATTTTTATCAATACCTTGATCTCCTCATGGCCTGGAAGTATGATGCCTGGAGCCACATGAGGCTCAAGCCATAATTGCTGATAAGGCCCAATGATCTCCCCATAGAGCACAGCTGGCACTTCCACCTCTAATTCAGTGTCTATTATTACTTGGTGTCCAGAGGGAATGGATATAGCTCCAGCAGCGCTAAGCGGTAGCCATTGATATTCATATATCTGATGGGGAAGGGCCCGAGTTTTCCCTTTTAATAATTGATAGCGCACTGGAACAACACCATCACTATAGGCAAGGTTGATCTGTCTCATATGCACTGAGCCCTTTGGCACTCCACTAGAGGTAAAATAAATTGAGATCCGCTGTCCCAAAAATAGCAAGGGTCTCTTCCATCATGTCAACGACAGCCCCATAGTGTCTCATAAAGGCAAATCCAAAAACAGATCATATTTTCTATTTGTTAATAATACCGCCAGAGCCACAACAACAATGGATCCAAACCACAAGGGAAGTGCAATTTACACTCCCTCAGAGACTGTGTTTTCTGCTCCAGCGGTCTCATACACCACCTGGTGGCCTATGTCAGGTTTTAAAGTCAACTTCGCCACCAACTTAGTGGAGACAATGTTAATAGGAGCGCCCTTATAAATATAGCTTATACTCAGGTTTTGGTTACCACATTGTCACAGTAAGTGCACTCCGAGTAAGCTGAATGTCAGCTATTTATTATGTGTACATTCAGCAGTTTACATTTTCCCAGGAAACTTATAATACCCGCACCATTTTTAGGGTACCCTGTTATAATAGCATCCACAGGAAGGGCGACCTCTACTCCTCTCAGGGACAAATCATCTGCAAATGGTTCCAACTGGTCTGACGGACTTTGGTCAAACATCTGACAAGCGTAAGGCTTTGGTCACTACAGAGACCCTTTTTTCACAATTTCTTTGGCTTGTGCTTAATTTAACACATTTACTCCCCCAACTGGCTGTTAATAGAGGAATGTGTTATCATACTGAGAGGATTCTGCTGCAATTAATACATTAGATTCAGGTGGGACGTTTGAATTTGAGATAACGGAGGTAGAGAGTCCAGTCTTCACTCTGCTCTGACTTTTCTTTGATAACATTGATCCTGTTGTACATAAGGGATCCATAAATTGGGGAACTATCATCCCATTTGCCCAGGGCGACCGCAATTAAAACAACTTACCCCATAGGGCCTGCGTCTGTGCATTATATAAGTTGGCCCAAGCAGAAGGTTGACCTGAAGATGATCAGCATAACCAGTCCCATCAGTAGGATGCCTGCTGCCAATCAGCGTATTTAGGGCTGAAGTGGTAGTTGGCCAGTTGTCAATTAGAAGTTATGTAGCGGACGTTGGTCTGCGGTGAGTAACCTGGAAGAACCTGCACTGACAGTTGATTCTCCCCACATGATTAGGGCTGACAACGGTGACAGTGTGAATATGCTCGATATTGGGTGGAGGGAAAGTTACAGATAAGCAATGTACAAGCTGAAAAAGTTTAGGAAGAGGTACATCATCCTCCAACAACGGGGCCATGACATTGTAAAGCTTGGGGTATGGCTTCACCACAGAGGACATTGCAATGCACACATTGACTTCAGATAAAATCCCTGCCCCAATCAACATGTGAGCTTCTGCCATAAATTTCTAAGCAAATGCAGTGAGGGTCTCATTTTACTGAAACCCAATTGTCAAGAACATGGCCTTCCACTGCAACATCTTTGCAGTTCTGCTGAACAACCGCAGCACCATCTCCTTGACTTCTTGGTATGTAACGGATCTGCCTGAAAGGTAACAGACAACTTGATCAGCACTCCCGACATCCAAAGTGGAGATCAACAGTTTCACCTTCCACCAGTTCAAGGTTCCTTCAGTTGCAAACTCAAATTGCCTAAAGAACCCATGAATATTCCCTTTGTGATCAAATGGCGGCAGCTTATCACTGCAAAACTTCTGGAGCAGCTCATCTTGTCTTTTGAGCATAATATCCAATGCAAGTTTCAACTCCTCATATGCAATGGGCCCAGCGTGTTGTGTAGATTCCTTATCAAAGCAACCTGGATGCAACATAGCTGTTAATGAGTTTAAATCATAATGTAATTGATCAATGGGCCCCCTGTAGTGAGCACCACTGTTGTAATTTCAGTGATGCCCTATATATCCGCTGAAGGGTTTTTCGCACAGGTTTACTCCCACTGAGCAATTAGAATGGACAATATGAAGATTGTCAGTTCCTCAGAACATTCATATATACAATTATAATAAAAAGGGAGCAATTTCCCCAACAACTTTTCTTTATTTTAATCTAATAATCTCGGTGGATCTCTTCAAGTCCGCTCCCTCTTACTTCCTTTCTTCTCAACTCTAAAAACCTCTCCCTTCTCGATCCTCTCATCTCACTGATATCTCAGTGACCTCAGTTGGTACTGACTCTTTTGCTTAGTTTATTTGTTCTGCCATATTCTCATTGAGTTCAGATTGTTGTTCTTCAACTCTTTATCACCCTGATTTTAGGCAATCTAAATTATCTTTGTTGAATGTCAACATTGCCTTATCGACCTATTTTGGAGGCAATCTGATAATGACCCTATATAACCCAATATCGCCTCATTTAAGGAAATTGAATATTTATAGCTCTGAAACATCCTCGGCGGATTCTGCCCATTGAATCTTTGGCGGAATTCCTTCAATGATCCATTGGTTATAATTGTGGCTTGTCATCCAGTCATATAGATTCATGATAGCTTCTCTTGGTCGAGAAGTCTTTTCCAGATACTACATCTGGAGAGACAATTCCTAATGAAAATATAACAATTTTTACTGAACATTTTGAAAAAGAGAAAAAGCGTAAGGTTTATAAGCTTATTACCAGCTATATAACGTTAATTGGGGAGGTGTTTTGGGGAAAATCTAAGCAGCCCAAGCCTAGATCTAATGAAATAAACAAATAGGGGATTTGGTGGCAGCCCAATTTTCTTGGTTGAATTTCTTGTGCTTACCTCATGGCTTGGGTTTGAACCTCAAGGTTAAGTAGCTCCAAGGAAGCATGATTTGATTGTATCATTTGGTGGCTGATCTCCATCTTTAATAAAATTGTTGACTTTCATCATGGATTATCCCCAACAGAAGTTTGGGCTTTATTCTGAATTGGGTTTGATATCTGACTTTAGTAATTGTCAACTTTTATTGGGGATTATCCCTGACAGAAGTTTGGGATTTTTGGTTAGATAGGATCAATTACCATGATATGATGCATCTAAATCTTCTGCTTGGGTTGGAATCCAGACAATACCACCCTCTAGATCTTGGCGCAGGGGGAAAACGGATGACAAAAGTGACTATGAACACAGTTTACAACTGTGCCCTGAACAACCTCTATGATTGAGCGTTCATTGCCCCATCTATATATGACTCAATAAGGACCTGACCAGTTGATGCCCAGTTTGTGATTACGACCTCCAGGCCAGTGATGGTATAATAGGACGAGGTTACCTGAATGGAAGATGTGTAGGAGATCATTATTGGAATTTGAGATAATAATCAAATCAAATTCCCCCTTCCAAATTTGGCCATACCATATTGGTCATTGAACCTAACTGAGTTAAATCAATTTCAAGATCCTCCTCCCTTATTCCTGAGTCACGTGGGGCGGCGTTTCCACCCATTTGGTCAGGTGAGCAACACCACCCATTGAGGATGCCCACAAGGAGGCCATGCTGGAAGATCAACAAAGATCTGAACAGATGAGGCCCTGACAATCCCAAAAGCATCGAGTTCAAACATACCCTATAAGTATTGAATCCTTCTAAGCCTAGTAAAATATCAATTAACTTACCCAGCTTTCCGTTTCCTTCTTGACCTTTTCTGCAAATTAGCAGCTTTGAGCTACCTTTGGACCTTGGCGCCAGTCCAAAGAACTGTAGTGCCAACAAGAGTGGTGCTCACTATAGGGGGTTTGAGCTGTCCTGAGTGAAAACATCTATCACAATGGAAAATACCAGAAGCCTAGGAGACCAAACTTCTGGTCAGTCAAGAAGCGTTGCCCAATGGGTTAGTACCTCATGGCATGAAATACCAGCCACTCAAGCCAAATCATTAGAATTTCGAGCCGCTTTCCAATCCACCCTGCCTTCCATCAATGGAAGTCAGTACCAACTTCAATGCGAAAACCATAACAAGGTAATCTCCAAACTAATAAATGGCATCTACTCTGCGGGTGGCTGCACTAGTCATTCCCGCGCCTCTGCCATTCCCTCTACCATGCGGGACCTTTACAATTCAGACCATCTGCTGCCAGCAGAACTCACATCAGGCCCCAAATGTTACCTCTGCCATTTCGTCCACCCCGCCATCCATCACCTGCTCCAACTAGTAGGGTTGCACCATCAAGAAGTCGCATGCCAACTGGGGCTCTCCCAGGCCCTACACGCCCATCTCATCGATTTCTATACTATGGCCTCCTCCTTCATCCATGACAACCGTGAGGCTATAATTGATAATTGGTGGCTGATTAATGAAGTTTGAGACCAGGTAATGGCGTTAGATCATGGGATCTCTGGGTATCTTGAGAATGAACTGCATCAGAGCATTTAACACCTCGAGATAACTTGAGATTGATGCCTCCACCAAGTCAAGGATCTGGTAGGGACCCTACAACAACACTATCGAGAGTTGGCCTCCCATGACTACCCATCTAAGAGTGAAGGTCCTGAAGGGCCTCGTGGGCCCCCAGGCCCCCCAGCCCCCACCGCTGCTGGCCCTGAGGACCCCTGGCGGAAGGATGTGATGACAGCATTAGCCATTTTGTGTGAACAAATTTGGAATGTTGCTGAAGGATGTAGACTCTGAATGGATGGGGTCCCACTTGACTCTAGGGTCTCCCTAGAAGCCCTGTCAGATAAAATGGGCAACTTAAGTATTTTTGCCAAGCTCACTGACACCTGCATATCTCAGCTGGAGCAAACCTGTCAAGGGTTTGGGACCCGCCTGACCACCCTCAAAGATCAATTTCACCGCCAACAAGCCAACATACAATCTCAAAAAGAACAAGTCACAGACAAGGTTTCCGTTTCCTCCCTCAATCGACATTGGGATGATGTCCAGGAGGAACTTGAAGGCCTACGACGCCGGCTAGACCGTCAGGGCCCCCGTGACTATGTGGAAACTGAAATTTTGGAGCCAACACCTATTCCTGGTGTTAACACCCTCTCCGCTCCTCTGGTAACTAACTTTAAACCTAGTTTTAAAGAAAGGTTTGTTCATCCAAGAAAGCAATGCATCCTTCCTGTATGCTTACAAAAGCTCCATGGAGGAAGCCACCGACCAGCAAAGGGTAAAACATATCCACTCCTGCCTGGATAGCATGGCCCAGGAGATCATGACCCCTCATTTGAAGGAGTGCACAACTTGGGACCAGGTCCACACGGCTTTAATCCAGGAGTTTGGAAGCAACCAAACCTTAGCCGGCCAAAAACAGGCCTTCATGGGTAATCAATTAAACAAAGTTGAAAGCCCCACGGAGTTTGCCTTCAGCTTCTATGCCCAAGCTCAACCCTTAGTTACAACAAATCATATCACCCTGGACGACGCTATTACGGCTGTCATTTCTGCGTTAGGATCCTACCCTGAGGTCCAGATGCATATGATTGGCCAGAAGAATGGATTTACCTGCATCTGAGAAATTAAGAAGGCCCTTAATGAGATCCTTATGTCGACTCTGCACTCCAAGGCTACCTCCACTGGCCCCTCTAACCGTCCTAGGGTCCACGTGGTTGAAAACCATAAAAACCCTCAATCCAGATGTACTTACTGTAACTGTTCCAGGCACAGCGCCAAGAACTTCTGAAAACAACTTGCCGATGAGGCGGGAAAAGGGCAGTCAGCATGTTGGATGAGGCACTTCTTGCTAACGACCCCACTCAGCCTCAAGAATCCTCCATAACTGTAAGTGAACTAGGAGCTACGGCATCTGGGGAATAATTTTTGGTATCTAATGGTAAATAAAGAAATTGATACTGCTTACTCTTCTTCTGATGACTCTCCCATGTTCCTCACTCTGCCGCCCCAATTTGGAAGCCTGGTCACCTGGGTCGCGGTCCAGGTTCACAAGATACCAGTTCATGCCATAGTCAACAGTGGCTCTCCCGTGAATGTCATATCCTCCAAGCTGATGAAATGCATCAAGACCGCTTCTAATATGCCGCACTACATGGAGTATAGCATGGCTGGCCCCCAGTGCACCTGATCCATAGGGGCCTATTTCTCTCTACCGATTTGGTTCAGAAAGCTCGCTTTAGATACACCCGCCATTGCTCTGGACAACCCTAGCTATGACCTGCTCCATGGGACTCAGTTTCTTAGAGACTATTTGGCAGTGCTCCACTACAATGGCGGCTTTCTTTACTTACTTGGTCATCGTATTACACTTCTTTTTGAGACCCATCGTGACCCCAAAACTGAGGTTAAAGCCTGGGCTTGTCTGCTAGAGAGTGAAAGCCAAATTGCTCAGCTCAAATACCATATTAGGGGTTATCGAGTACAAATGCCCCCTCATGCTGTTGATGGGCAAGAGGGCATGCCAATTTACTTACCTAAGGCAACTATCATTCCCCCAAAATCCCAGATCATCGCTGATACCCAGGTCCATGTCAACATCCCCTTGGGGTACCTTCTAGAAGTCCGAGGCCTAGATAACCCATCCCCAAAGGAGGTGCTAACCTGTCCAGGGATTCTAGATCCAGCCTTTGCTGGATCTATATCAGTGCTGTTGGCCAACCTTACTGATAAACCTAAAATAGTAGGTTCAAACAACCCTGCCACCTATGTCCGCTTACTACTGTTAGAGGCTATCACTGATGTCTGGAACTTTGGGGACTTAAGAGACTTTGGCTTGGAAGCTCCACCCTCAGTTAGTCTGGTTGATACTAATATCAGTAAAGACCTCTCGGATGACCAACAGCAAAAGGTCCTAGCATTATTGGAGGAATATCCGGACATATTCTTGACCTCAACCTATGACTTCAGATTAATGAACGGGGTCCTTCATCATGTAGAAACCAGAGATGCTCCTCCCTTCCAGTCCTGACCTTACCAAAAGATCAAGGTCAAGGAGGCCCAGGTGACTGTTGAGCTAAAACAGCTACTAGACGCTTGACTCCTGGTGACCTCGCACAGTCCTTGGGCCTCTCCCCTTCTGCTGGTTCAGAAGAAGGATGGCAGCCATTGGGTGGTGATGGACTATTGACGACTTAACTCCATCACTAAGAAGGACAGTTATCCTTTACCTCAAATTGACAATTCCCTCCGACTGCTCACCAGATCTTAGATACTTTTCCGCCATGGACCTTTCCAGTGGATATTGGCAGGTTGATCTCGCCCCCAAAGACTGGGCTAAGTGTGCGCTCATAGCTAATGAAGGGCTATTTGAGCCTACTAGAATGCCCCAAGGCCTTTGTAACGCCCCAGCCACTTTCCAAAGTGCCATGGATGGGATCCTTGGGGACTTGAAGCTCTCCTGCGTCCTTGATTACCTGGATGACATTACTGTCTTCTCTCAAACCTTTAATGGGCATCTTGGGAATCTATGGGAAGTCTTCAATCAGCTACAATGAGCGTCCTTAAAGCTAAAATCCTCCAAGTATTCCTTTTTTCAGTCCGAGTTAGAATTCCTGGGGCACAAGGTCTCTAAGGACGGCATCTGACCCCTACCAAACAAAATCGTCGCCATAGAGAAGATGTTGCGCCCCCAGAGTTTAAGGGATATCCAGGTATCCCTTGGCATGGTGGGCTATTACCGGCAGTTTTTTCCTCAGTTTGCCAACCTCATGGAACTGCTGTTTTATCTCCTACAGAAGAATTTGCCGTTTGAGTGGCGTCCTAAACAAGAACAGGCTTTTAATGCCTTGAGAACCGCTCTATTTACTAAAACCTTATTTGTTCACCCTCAATTTGACCAACCCTTCCTGTTGTTCACAGATGCGAGTGACATCACCATTGGGGCCATCCTGGCCCAACATGATGAAAACCAGGTGACCACCCCATGGCCTAATTTAGTAAGACACTAAATAAAACTGAGCAGAACTACAGTTTCACCGAGAGGGAGTGTCTAGCCGTCCTACTGGCCATCAAAAATTTTCAGCCCTACCTCTACGGCACCCAGTTTAAATTTATTACATACCACTCCTCGCTACAGTGGCTGCAACAAATGAAGGATCCCAACGGTTGGTTAGCCAAATGGGCTCTATGACTACAAAGCTACAATTTCACCACCGTCCATCGCGCAGGAGCTCTTCACCAGAATGCAGATGGCCTCTCCAGGATGCCGGTACTAACAGCGTTGACCCCTGAGGAGGACCAGCTGTATGACCTAATAGGCCGACCTGACCAGTGGGAATTAGAAACCCCAGAGGTCCAGGATGAACTATAAAGGATGACTCGTGATACATAAATTAAAGATGGGCTGCTTTATAAGAAAGTCAATAAGAAGTGGCTCGCTTATATCCGCCCCTCCTCCATAACTGATGTTATACTAGAAGGCCATACCACTGTGAGACATAAGGCATCAAAAGACCCACAAGTGGTTGAAATCACGATGCTACTGGGACTGCATGATCGAGACTATCCAGGAGGTCCTGGAAGCATTCATGACTTGCCAATCGCAAGACTGAGCTAACCCCCAATTCCAACATTCAGTGGTTGCCCCAAATGGTCCCTTCAATGTGGTAACCATTGATGTGGTGGGCCCCCTTCCCACTGGGTTGCATGGCCATAAATATATATCCTAGCCGTGGACCATATAGCCAAGTGGGTTGAAGCAATTTCAGTCCCGGCTGCTACTGCCAAGGCCACCGCCCTATTCTTCGTTCAATCCATTTTCACCCAGCATGGGTGCCCCCAAACCTTACTCTCAGACAATGGATTAAACTTCACCTCACAGTTAGTGCAAGAACTCACCTTGCTATTAGGCACTACCCAGAGTTTTGCTGCACCTTACCACCCCTCTACTAATGGGGCAGTTGAACGGGCTAATGCAACTCTTATTTCTATTCTTCGAAAATTAGCTGCCTCAGACCCTGCTCGTTGGAACCATTGCCTACCCAGCGCCTTACTTGCCTACCAAGTAAGCTATCACCGAGTTATCAAGATGTCCCCATTTGAAGCCCTATATGGGTGGGCACCTCAGCTGCCAAGTAGCGTCCAGACAATGCTTGAGACCTCCACCTCTGAGAACTCTGATTTAACTATGAGGGCTCTAGACAATGAAATTGTCTGGCTCCAAGCCCAAGCCACTCAAGGCATTATCACCACCACTAGAAGAGAGACATCCTGAACAAATCTTGGATGACCCTCCTTACCAGATTTTCGATTAGGTGACCTCATTCTCTTTTATCATCATTGACTTGGAGGTCGACAAAACAAACTTGACATACTTTGGTCTGGACCCTATAAAGTTATTCATAGGGTGAAGTCTGAGTACTCCATTACTGACGTCAACCGAGGGACCGTGGTAAATTGGGTGCATGGTCAGTTCCTGCAGCCGTATTCCCCCCTCTGACAGGATCTTGAGGGGGGCATTTGTTGGAATTCGAGATAATAATCAAATCAAATTCCCCCTTCTGAATTTGGCCATACTGGATCAGTCAAAAAGCCTAACCAAGTTAAATCAATTTAGGATCCTCCTCCCCTATTCCTGAGTCACGTGGGGCGGCGTTTAAACCCATTTGGTCAGGTGAGCAACACCACCCATTGAGGATGCCCACGAGGAGGCCATTCCAGAAGATCAGTAAAGATCCTGAACAGATGAGGCCCCGACAATTTTGAAGGCACCAAGTTCCAACACACCCTATAAATATCAAATCCTTTAAGCCTAATAAAATATCAATTAACTTACCCAGCTTTCCACTTCTTTCTCAACCTTTTCTGAAAATTAGCAGCTTTGTGCCACCTTCAGACCTCAGCACCAGTCCAAAGAACTGTAGTGCTGACAATCATGCTTGTTGTTAATTTGAGTAGTTTCTCTACTGATTGTGGCGGATAGGTTTTTGGCAGCCAGGGCCTGAAGTCTTATAATTTCGTTTTTAATACTTTGCATAGAGACTTCAGGTGCTTCTGGAGAAGCTTGGTCAAGCATTGCCTGAACTTTGGAAGGCAGATGAGGACTCTGCCAAACAACGCTTGGAATGATGACATCTTAGTAATTCAATGGTAACTAATCTGATAGGCCAGAATTGCACTATGAAAATATTGGGGCCAATGAAGGGGGTCAGTCATAGCTTTTTTTCCAGAGGGTTGCAGTTAAAGTGCCATTTATCCACTCTACCATTACATTGATTGCAGGATGGTGGGGGGTGGAGAATACCTGTGTGGGTCCCATCAGGTCAGCTAAATCTTTCACCAGCTTTAAGCGGAAAAATTGTCTGATATTAATAAGTATGATGTTAGGGCACCCATGCTGGGTGATAATCCTATTGTACAAAAACGTGTCAGTGGCCTTTGCCAAAGCGGTGGGGAGCGATATGCTTCAATCCACTTAGTTAGATGGTCCATGGCTAGTAGGAAGAACCAATGTTTATTGGAGGCTTGAGGAAGGGGTCCCACCACATCAATGCTATTAGTATTGAATGGTTCACAGGGTGGGGCCACTTGATGTTGAGAGTGGGGATTAGGCTTGGCTTGGCTTTTACATACCAGACAGGACTTCAATACATACTGGATAGAAACAATAATTCCTTTTAAATAATATTGAGTTTTAAGCCATTGGTGGGTTTTCTAAATTCCCCCATAGCTGACTTGCCGATATCCCTCTAATATGACATTATATGAGCCAATGGTCTTACATAAGGCACTCATTGTTTAGACACAAGTTTGCACAATTGTATGTTCTTAATTTATAGATTTGCTGATCTTTTCGCAAATTCATTTTGGAGGGTCGAAGATTTGTCCTTTCATAACTGTGATTGGGTTAGGAGGTCATAGAGTCAATACTCTTCAGGGTCAGTTATTGTTAAGATGGGAAGCCGGGATATGCAATCTGCATTTTGATGGATTGGCCCTGGTTGGTGGATAATGGAGAAGACGTAATTTCTAAAAGTTTTAACGCCCACCAGGCTAACCTCCCATTGGGGTCCTTCATTTGCTGTAGCCATTGCAGGAAGCATTGTTGGTATTTATAATGAAATGTTTCCCATATAGATAAGAGCAGAAATGCTTAATAGCCAATAATACTGCCAAGCATTTGCATTCTGTAACGCTATAATTATGTTTGGCTTTAGATAAGGTCTTGCTGTAGTAGGTAGTAGGATGGTTCACTAAGTTCTCACCATGCTGAGATAGTATGGCTCTGATGGCAATATCGTTTGCATCAGTAAAGAAGGGTTTATCAAAAATTTGGATAATAAATACTGGAGAGTGGGAGAGAGAGATGCATAGAAGGTCAAAGGCCTGCAGCTGCTCTTCTCTCCACTGAAAGGGTATTCCTATCTTCAGTGATACACCAGAGGCTTGGAGGTGTCTGCAAAATGGGGGATAAATTGGTGATAATAGCCCACCATTCCTAGGAAAACCTGTACATCTCATAGGGATTTAGGGGGAGTCATCTTAGCAATAGCCAAAACCTTATTATCCATTGGGGATATTCCGGCTTTACTGACCTTAAGACCCAAAAAATTCATCTCACTCTGGAAGAAAGAGCATTTCGATGGATTTAGTTTTAATGATGATTGCCATAACAACTGAAAGCCTTACCTGAAGTGATCTAGATGTTCAGTAAAGGTTCTGAAAAAACTTTAATATCGTCAAGATAAACTTTTACGCAGGAGCATTTTTTAAAACGCCTAGTAGTCCGTCCATAGCGCGTTGTAAGGTAGCAGGGGCGTTACATTATCCCTGAGGCATTTGAGTGGGCTCAAATAGCCTTCACTTGTGACGAGAGCACATTTTTCCCGATCTTCTGGTGACAAATCTACTTGCCAGTATCCACTAGCGAGATCTCTAGTTGAGAAATAGTAAAACCCTGATATTAAGCATAAAGGTTTGTTTATACGTGGCAGAGGTAACTATCTTTGCAAGTGATAGAGATGAGGTGGCGATAATCCATAACAACCCAGTGACCACCATCCTTTTTCCAAATTAATAAGAGTGGGGAAGCCCATGGGCTTTTGGAAGGCAAAAATAACCCAGCCTCCAACAGTTGCTGTAACTCTAAGGCCACTTGAGCTTCCTCCACTTTGGATTTTCTATATGGTCAGGATTTAAATGGAGGGTGATCCCCAGTTTCGATTTGATATATTACCCCTAACATTTTCCCACAGCCATTTGGTCGCAAATAAAATATCGCCATATTCCTTAAGGAGGTTTTCAACATCTTGGCGTTTGTTTGGAGTAAGATTATCCCCAATTCTACTGTCAACCAAAGCTATGGTGGGTGGGGCTTGAATACTAAATCATATAACGAGCCAAAACAATTTACATCTGCAATACTCTTAATGGGACATAATTTTACATAGGTGATATGGCATGCAGAGGGACCTGGAGAGTTTTAATGGTTAAATTCCCTAATAGAATAGAGATAGATTTCCCATAGGCAGGATCCAAAATCTCTGGACGGGGCAATGCTTTCTTGATGGAAGGGTTTGGGTGTCTATTAAGCTCCAAAATTTGATCAGGAGGGGTAAGAATCTGTATCTCATTAAGTACAATAACTTGTGAGCCTGGGGTATTGTAATAGAATGAGGGGCATACAGAGGGATCCCCTCTTCAGCATCCACAGCCTCCAGGGTAACTTAATTTTTCCCCCTAAGACTTGGTACTTGATTTTGCAGATGGAGAATGGGCATTCTGAGGAAACATGTCCTTTTTTAGGAACTCCTTTATTTTTATGGGAAGTTTGAGTATTAATGGAATCCAATACCCTAGTAGGGATAGGTATTTTTCTTTGTGGTTGATGATGCAGTTAAACTCCCACATCAGTTGGACCCCAATAAGCAACTCATTAGTATTGTTTTCTAATGCGATGGCAGGGGTAGTAATTAAGAGTTTCCCAATGTGAATGGGTAAGGCAGAATATGCTCCAATCGCCTTAGTAGACTGACTATCTGCTGTTCTATATTCAGCCTCATGGATCAAGTCCAGAGCCATTTTTATCTTTTGGATAAGTCAGTAGGAAATAACATTAAGTGGTGAGTTGGTATTAATTATTGCCAGGAATTTACCCTTTATGTATGACTACCTCTACTTGAACCACCAAAGATATTAATTGGAAATTTACAGCTAGTATACTGTCAGTAAAGATTCGCAATGAAGCAAGCGGAGGATTCTGCCATGGACAAGCTCAGGGCTGTTCAATGCATTTGAACGTTTTTTCTACCAGCGCTTGACTTTCCATAGAAGAGTTAAATGTCAAAATTTGTTGGGGTAACTGACCAACATAAAAGTAAGAGAGTGGGAGGTTTTTATTTCCTTGGATAGAAAAGGGTAAGTCAACTTCTGCAGGGGCAGCTAACACAAAACAACCTGAAGCGTTGGAATTAGAGATAGAGCTAGAACAAGGGTCTTAAGGCACTTGTTTTCCATCAGCATAAGGAGCCTCTTGCCCTATACTGACTGATCATTTTCCAGCTTACGTTGAGGGATGCTTCAGTCAGCTACAGTGCTTATTTTTCTGCAATAAGTGCAGTATAATTCAGGTGTAGGCGAATTGGGGGTGTAACAGCCAATACTTGGAACTGGGGCTTATTGGTGTTAAAATTAGGCGGCCCAACGGGTTTATGTAGTTTGGCAAGAATTTCCAATATAGCTCTTTAAGATGGAGGAGAGACGTTAAGTTAGACTTCACCGCTTTAAAATAAAGTATGACAATAGGCATATTTTAAATGTCAACAACACAGTGGTGATGGCATCATCTAACATAAGACAATTCCTTACAACCAGAGTTTGTACTTTGAGGTAAAAATGGCGGGCGAACTTGCTGATAGTTTCCCCCAATTTAGGCTGATACCCATAAAGGTCTGTTTTTGGTTGGTTAAGGTTAAGTCGCTCCCAAATTCCTGAAGCAAGGCAGTCTTGGCATCAGTCAAAGTATTGCAATGCATCAGATGGGGGACCATAGTGTCTTGAGCCATATGGCTAAGACAGTTAATCAAGTGTTTAAGTCTCTGGGTGTCAGTGGCTTCTCTCATAGCATTTTCATAACAAAATAAGAAGAAGAAACTTCCTTCGCCTGGGATTCAATTCTCTTTGAACGATGGTTTGAACACGCCACTGGGGGGTTAATGGTCAAACAACGTTTATTGACATAGGGGGACCATTTTCGCCTAGAGGGGAACTCTTATTGTTGGACGTTTCTTAAGGATGAAGGGCGTCCACTTTATTTTGTAAGGTGTTTATATCCTCAATTATTGAGTCTACCTGATTGTGGGTGGCATGAAGGGCTTTTTTGGTGGCAACAAGAGGGGATAACCGCCAAATTTCTCTTTTGAGCTCAGTAGTCACATTTCAAAGTTCAAGTTGGTGTTGCTAAAGGGTGAGAATTCATTGCTCCATCCCGCAAATCATAGCAGGGAAATTAACCAAGAGTTTAAGGTGTTCCTGAACTAACGTGAGATCAGACGCTGGATTGTTATTATTCATATTTGGGAGTTTTTATTATATTTTACCGTGAAATAAGGATGTACCTGGCAGGGAGCACCAGTTTCGTTGGGACCACGGGTGTAATACTTGTATCCCTCAATACTTTAAGGCCAGGGGACATAAAGTTTCAGGGTGTTGGATTTCTTATTTTTGCTTCTCATGTTTAAGAATTTCTTCCAGATACTACGTCTGGATAGGCAATTCCTAATAAAAATATATTAATTTTAACTTAAAATTGTAAAAAGGGGAAAAAGCGTAAGGTTTGATAGCTTATATACCAGCTAAATAAAGGCAATTGGGGAGGTGTTTCATGGAAAATCTAAGCAGCCCAAGCCTTGTTATAATAAAAAAACAAGGTTGGTGATTGGTGGCAGCCAAGTTTTCTCATTTAGATTGCTTGTGCTTGCCTCATGGCTTGGGTTTGAACCTCAAGGTTGGGTAGCTCTGAGGAAGCATGATTTGACCATGTATTTCAGGTTTGATCTCTGACTTTGATAATTGTCGACTTTAATTGAGGATTATTCCTGACAGAAGTTTAAGCTTTTTGGTGGAATCAGGATTGATCTCCAACTTTAATAATTGTTAACTTTCGTTGGGTCTTTATCCCTGACAGAAGTTTAGGCTTTTTGGTTGGATCAGGATCTATTCCCATGATCCAACGCATCTGAATCTGCCATTCAGGTTGGAATCCCAACACTGATGGCTTTGGGAATAAAAATCATTTTCCATCAAATGTATAAGTAGTTGTCTATTTATTAACTTGGTGTTATCACTTTCTTCAGCGCTCCCTTAAATTTCTCAGGGGTATATTTTTGACATTGCCTTCAATTATCTTGGAATAGTTAATCCACTTGATGATAGGCAATATGGACTACAGGTAATCTTGATAGTACGTCAGCGTTTTTATGTGCTGCTCCATCCTGATGTAGTATCTAAAAATCTTAGACTTGTAACTTTAAAGCCTATTGGGACAGTTGCTCCTCTGGTTCATTTAAGTTATGGAACCAGTCCAAGGATGAGTAGTCCATCACTAATTTGAAGTGCGTTCCATGGATGGAAACTTAGATTTGCTTGCATGAATAGAACACTAAAAGCATTATTGCTTCATCATGATATAATTTCTCTCCACTAGTGTATGTGTTTGACACACATAGGCCACCAGATATTCTTTTTTTAGTACTAGACCCACCAGATATTCTTTCCCGTCCTCATCCACTTGGCTCAAAACATCTTTAATTGCCTGTCAGACAATTACAAGTCCAATGTATTGATATAAGTGGTTCATAGGAAAATAATACAAATATCAGCCAGAAGACCCTAGTCAATCTACGGTGGAACCCCTCAAATTGAGGTAACACTTCTTATATTAAAGCAAAAAATTGAGTTTAGCTGTTCAGATTGCACCGAACTGTCAGCTGAATTTAGGTACTTCATTGGAGGCTCCTCCCCAGCCTCTTCTATTTTAGTACTGGATACACCTCAGAAACTGGCCCATTTAACCTGTTGGAGGAGGTCCAACCAAGTGCAAAAATTTTCCAGCCCTTTGATTGGATCAAATTTATGAATTCATTACCTAATAGAATAGTCCTTTATGCTCCCAACCCTCAATTGGCCATTCCCAAAATGAGGCAAGTTTGAGAGTTCAGATGTTTTGACAGCTCATATTACCTAATTTAGACTTTACTAAGCAATCCAAACTTTGAGACTTTACAAATTAATATTATTATCCACTTATTAAGAGGGTCTCCCTTTTATCCCCATGCAGCGCCCAACAAAAATCTATAAAACTAAACCTTTTTAGTATTTATTAGTTTTTATTATATTCATATAAGTGGTGAGAAAAGCCCTAAATTATATTGTTGGATTAAAGTAAAAAAGCTATGAGAGCATTCTTTACGCCAAAAATCCAAATGTGGTGCTCACTACAGGGGACACCTGTACACCACAAAAAAATGGGAGGCTGTTGGGGGTTGTAATCCTTCTAGCCTTTCCGCTGACATTAACCCTAGGCTAGCACTTATGGAACAACAGCTATCCAGTTCATTGTCTCTTTTTAAAAGGCTCGAGCAGCACTCATCTCAACGCCCTATTATAAAAAACCCCCTCTTCAAGACAAGTTCAACTCAGTGAGGGCAGTACTGCCTCCTTGATTTATGTTTATGAATCTGCGATGAAAGAGCAACTGACCATAAAAAAATCCAGTAAATTCTTTTCTGCTTAAATAATTTAGCTCTAGAAAGAATGGTCCCAACCATGGTCACCCTCAGCACTTGGGCGGAGGTTAAGCAAGCGCTTCATGAAGAATTTGATTCCAAGCAGAGTTTGAAATGGCAAAAACAGGCTTTTATGTGCTTTAGTCTGCAAGAGGGTGAATCAATTATCTCTTTTGCTGAGAGCTTCTATAATAAAGCTCAACCTCTGTTGCTTGCCCAAATGATCTCTCTTGACAATGCAATTGCGGCTATCTTGGCTGTCTTGGCATCTCATCCCACCTTGGCGATGCATCTCTCTTCCATAAAGCGCACTTTTAAAAATGTACGAGATATCAAGGAGGCCTTGCTAGCGGTAGCTGATATTCTGAACTTGACCCTACACAAGGCTCTCAAGGCACCATCTATGCCAACCAATTTTGCCTCTACTACGGCTTTTTTCCTCTGAAAATCTGCTTCTGCGGATTTTCCATCATAAAAAGCTTCTTCTTCCCATAAAGATAGTCAGATGGTAATGATTGTGATAAGGCAGCGCTCCCCTTCATCTTCAGTTCAAAAAACTCAGTTGGTGAAAGCAGTCAACCTTTGCCTTGACCATCCTTTTCTTCAGAGCAGCCTTCCCCAGAGGTTCCAAAGCCTGTTCCTAAGCCTAAACCCCTTTCTCAGGTACCAATCTCCCCCACTAACAATGGGTTAAATGACCAGGTCACAAAGTCTAAACCGCTTGTTTCACAGAATCTTCACATCACTTATCAACCCAAAGCTAGTGTAACTAAAGCATCCACCTCCACAACGCTATCTCCCTCAACAACTCATTTATTTGACTCAAGTCTGAAACCTGTCTCCATAAGAAAGCACAAACCCCCTACTTTAAAGGTCTAAAATCGAGCTGTGACAATTTCAACGCCTCCCTCAAAGGTTAAATATGTGTAAGAGCAGCTCCAGGACCTATCATGCCATAAGGGAAGCCCTGAACTACCTCACCTCTTATGGGCTCCCTCACATAACTTGATAACCCCTCTGATGAAGAATCTGAAGGGGGTGATGAAGATGTTGGTTATTATGTTTTAGGAGCCCAATGTGAAGTAGTGGTACCCGACCAATTGAACTCAGAAAGACTGAATTGGGCTGAGAACCCCATCGAACTTATCATTGGCAAGTGTTGAGGGGTCTCAAGATTATTGACACTGCCATTGACGCTGACTAGCTCATTGCCACATCTATCCTATCTACACAGTGTGTTCATAACCTGCAGTATATTCAGGAGAAATACCCTGAAACTGCCAAACGACTTGCCTCCACTTTCCATCTAAAGGGGTCCTCTATCTTCCATCCACCTTGGGTGGTACTTTAACTAGAGTGGAGGTTGTCATTAATGGAGTGCAGGTTAAGGCTAACCTGGACACTGGGTCCCCAGTGAACGTTGTGTCAACCAAGCTCATTTGAAAATTAAGCTGGCCCCTGACCTCGACTAAACTCAAGAATTTGGAACTGCAGGCCCAAGCAACACCTTCGCCATTGGTGCATACTATTCTCTGCCATTTGTTTTGGGAAGCTTCTCTTGTCAGCTCCAGCAATGGCTTTGACCAATAATACCTTAAAATTTACTCATTAGAACCCAATTTATGCTCAAATATGAAGGTGTTATTAGCTTGAGAGAAGTGCTATCTCTCCCTGTTTAACTATGAGGTTCCTCTTATTCTGACTAATCATGAGCTAAATAAAAATTAATATGTTTGCACAGTTGAGTACCCCTTCTCCGCTATATCCCTACATTACACCACGGTATGCAGGCATAAAAAAAAGTTGCCTCCATCAGTGGACTCCCTGGAGTGTATCCCTTTCTATGATTCTGAAGTGGTGTTTAATAAGGCTGGGGAATAAAGGGTAGTTGACATGAAGATTACCATGAAAATCCCACACAACTGCCTACTTCACCTAATTAGCATTGATGGAGTTAGTCCTTTAGAGACCAGAGTTTTGTAAGGCGTGTTGGACCCCGCCTATCATCGGCCTATTAACCTCCTACTAGGGTATCTTACCAAGAAGGATATGGTGGTAAAAATTCATCAGGAGATCGGAAGAGGCCTGCTGATACCAATTGAGGACATCAAGCAAGTCCACTGTATTGGGTCTATGGCTGATATGGGTTTACCCGCCTGTCAGGAGAGTATCTATAGCTCTCCAAATCCCAGAGTGGTGGTTCTCGGTGTACAGGACCAAAGCAAGGGAACTAGTAGTCATTTTTATAATAAAAATAGCCCAGCAGAGGGTTCTTAAGCTAAAGAGACTTAGGGCGAGGGTGTTGAGCATAATTAGAAATAATAATAAGTCGAGCATTCTTCAAATCTTGGCCGTGCCCAGGAGGGCAGTTCATAACCAAGTTTGGTACAGGGGTAGAGTGCACTGGTAACCAGGTTTGGAGGGAACACGGTAGAAACAGCAGTGTACCTGAGGCTTTGATAATTTTAAAAAATAAACTGGCTAATAAGTCGCAAGACCTCTTTGAAAAGGTCCATGCACAGGTGCTCCCAAGTTACCATATATAAAAAACGTAAAATGACAATAGGGTTTATTGGGAAGACGACTAACGAGAAACTTTGGTCTTGAGTAATCATAATTAAGCCAATATGGGGGACTATTGGACTGGCAGAAGTTGTACAAGACTTAGTGTACTAATAGGCGCACGCTTCTGGCTGAAAGGGTCACATAGCTCAAAGTTGACTTTACTCGAGTAATCAACTGAAGTTGAACTTGACCCAAGCTCACAATTTCATAAATAGACTAGGTTTTGAACCCCGTTCACCAATTAACAAAATTGAGCCGTCATCGTTCAATATAAAACTTGTTCATTTTAACATGTGTGCCAAAACTGGGGGCTGGGCTTTAGGCACTTCACTTGTACCAGCCTGGGCGTACCTAACCTGTACCCAGCGTTGATACAAGGTGTTCTTGAGATCAAGAAGGGACTGAAGTTTCATATTCAGGACCTCCTGCCGCCCAGCCTTATCCCTGCTGTTGATGCCCTCTATAAGGTCATGTAAACATGACACCGCCAACCAATCATTATGTACATTGCCTACTGTTCATATCTATAATAAACTAACCCCAGCTGAGCTGGATAGAGTCCACACCCTGCTTGAAGCCTACAGCAACATTTTCTCCAAGTCTGACAATGACTATGGGCACATGAAGGAGTGGACTCATACTGTTAAAGTTGGGGATGCTCAACCCATTCAATCTAAACTATACCGCAAATCAAAAGTTGAGGAGCTACAGATGCGGATGGAGCTCAAACAGCTGCTGGATGTTGGATTGCTGGTGCCATCACAAAGCCCTTGTTCATCCCCGCTCTTCTTGAAAAAGATGCAAATGGAAGTCATCAGGTAGTGATGGACTATCACAAATTAAACAACCTCACGAATAAGGATAGTTACCATATCCCTCACATTGAAGCTCTGCCCAACTCTCTGGGTCTAAATTCGTCTCAGCCATGGACTTATCTAGCGGTTATTGTAAAATGTACCTTTCTCCACAAGACCAGGAGAAATGTGAAATGTTATTTGCAGTGGGGTCATTTCCAATTTACCCAACTACCACAAGGGTTTTGTAATGCACCCGCCACTTTCCAACAAGTAATGAATCACATTCTCCAGGATCTCAAACTGAGCTTTGTGATCGTCTATCTTGATGACATTACAGCTTTCCAAGACTTTCAATGAACACCTCGCTCTAAAAGAGGTGTTTCAACGTTTGCAGGCATCTAACATCAAATTAAAGCCCTCCAAATGGAAATTCTTCCATAAGAAGCTGGATTTTCTCATACACGCCATCTCACAAGATGGAATATCACCACTACAAGATAAAGTCGAAGCAATATCTAATATGCCTGCGCCCAAAACCCATCAAGACATCCAGGTATTCTTGGGCATGATGGGATATTATCATAAATTTATCCCAAAATTCGCCCAGCTCCGCGAACCCCTTGTCCGCCTCCTGGCTAAGAACACCCATTTCCATTGGGATGCTAAACAAAAGGCCGCGTTTGAGACTCTGAAGGAGCTATTGCAAAAAAGGCTGATACTCCGCCACCCTGACTACGGCAAGGCCTCCATGTTGTTCATGGATGACTCTGAATACGCTGTTGGAGCTATATTGGCTCAATTGGATGACCATGTGGTTGATCATCCCAATTCTTACTCTATCAAAAGTCTTAAAAGCTGAGCGTAACTACTGCGTCACTGAGAAAGAGTGCTTGGCTGTCCTTCTCGCTGTCAAACACTACCACCCATTCTTATATGGAACTCCCTTTAAAGTAATCACTGACCACGCCTCTCTAAATTGTTGCAGAATATGAAGGACCCCATGTGGCGATTGGCTCTCTGGGCTCTGAAGCTCCAACATTATGATATGACTAATGAGCATTGGGCGGGAAAGCGCCACATGTATGTAGATGGGTTAACGCGTCTGCCCATTCTTCACTTAGACAATAGTGAAGCTGAGAGGTTACATGATCTTCTCATGACTCCGGATGAATGGGCTGATGAAGAGAAACCAGTGAAAAAAGGCTAGCTCAACACTCCCATAACACCAAGGCGGAAAGTGGGAAGTTATATAAGAAAGTAGTAGCAAATTGGTTGCCCTATCTCCAGCCGTCAGAGCGAGTTCCTGTCATCTTGGAATCTCACACTATCATGGGACATGGCGGAGTATGCAAAACCCACGAGTGGGTGGAAGAGCAGTACTACTGGGAGGGCATCTTGGAAACCAAAACTAAAAGTCTTAGATGCATGCCTGATCTGTAAAAAGAAATGCAGCTATAAAACCCAATATCAGTAACAACCTACGACGCCTCAACAACCTTTCCACAATTTAGTTCGGATGTGGTTGATCATCTCCCTCATACTACTGGGGGTAATCATTATATCTTGGTTGGTATTGATCAATTCACCAAATGGGTTTAAGCTGTTGCTCTCCTCGCTCAGACTGCTAAAGCCAAGGCCACCTTCTTACACTAATTTATCTTCACCTGGCATGGGTGCCCCCCAGGTTCTCCTATGTGATAATGGAAAAAATTTTACCTCTTGAGTGGTGAAGCTCCTTGTCACCTCCTTTGTCATGTGCACATGACATAATAGTGGGGACCAACCCCAAATACAAGGCTGGGTGCCAGGAGGCCCAGAGGGTGAAGCTGCAGGCCCTTCCTGACCTGAGGCACACTCTGGACTAACGCTGGGTTCAGGCAAAATATGCCCAGGTTGAGACTAGTGGTGTGCCAAACGCCCAGGTCCTGACGTTGAGCCAGGTGTTAAAATGAACGATCTACTAAATAATGCAGATGGTTCAATTTCCATTCGTCAAGGAGCATGGTTTCAAACCTGTTCCATTTTTGAAATAGCGCGCTTGGGTCAAATCCAACTTCAATTGATCGCTCGAGTGAAATCAGTTTTGGCCTATACAACCAACTCAGATGTCAGTGTCACCCTATTGGTGAGTCAGTGCTTGGGCCCACTGCGGCATAACCTCTATTCCCCCGCTCTAGCTTAAATATGTTTTCCCCAACCAACATTCCTTGTTGGTCAACTTCACAAATAAATCTCTCTCACCGTTTATGTTATTTTAAAATTTTATGATATTCTGAACACTCCTGTGCGCAAACCTCTTTGAAGAGGTCTTGCACTACATTACCCTTTCCATTAAAAGTACCTTGCAGCTCTCCCCTCATGCACCGTTTGTCCGCCCAGGTTCCCTCCAACCTGGGTTGCTTAGCCCCTTTCAATATGTGCACCGCGTCACCTATATAGGGGTTTTTATCATAAAATTCGTAATTTTATGCCTATGTTGTTATTGCTCCAGCACCCTCTGCTGGGCTCTAATCACTTTGGTACTAACGGCTAGTTCCCTGCGTTGGCCTATTGCACCGCGCACTTCCATGCCAGGAACAGGAGAGTTATATATACTCTCCTTACATCCATGGGAGCGCAACAACTCTTCTCAGCTCTCTATAGCCATCCACAAATGGTCTGTAGAAAGAGTTAACGAAACCCTCGTCTCAATTCTCTGAAAAAGGGCAAATAAGACCCTCTCCACTGGGATTTCTACTTACCCAGTGCCCTTATGGCCTACTGAATTAGTTACCATCGCATTATAAAGATGTCTCATTTCCATGTGTTGTATTGCTGAGAATCTTGAGTACCAGCTCTACTACAAAAAATATTTCTACTGATAGAACTGACCCAGAGCAAGACATGAAAAAGTTGGCCCAGCACATCATCCAACTACAAGCAGAGGCTATGACTAAATATGGCCAAGATGGTCACTAAAGAAGGCCAAGCGGCGAATGAGCTCTGTGTCCCTCTCCCTTCCTTCCAAGTATCTGACTTGGCGTTGTATTACCACAACCACATCACTCCTAGAAGTGAGAAGCTCGGTTCTATCTAGAAAGTCCCATTTTCAGTCACATATAAGCGAGAGGATGAGTTTTCTATCAAATCACTCACTTCCAAGTCACCATCAACTGGGTCCATGGCCAGTTTTTAAGCCCTCATTCTCCCCCTAACTCTCTTGAAGGGGGTAATGTCAGACAAATTCAAGTCCAAAGTATTGATAAGAGTGTTTCAAAGGAAAATAATACAAATATTAGCCAAAAGACCCTGGTCAATTCCCAGTGGAACCCTCAAATTGGGGTAACACTTCTAATAATAATAGGGCAAACAAATTATGTTTGGGCAGTCAAATTGCACCAAATTGTAGGCCAAATTTGGGGAGTTCATCGTAGGCTCCTCCACCAGCCCCTTCTATTTTAGTACAGGTACACCACAGAAACCGGCCCCTTTTATAGGGTCAAGAAGGGGTCCAACCAAGTTCAAAATTTTCCATCACATTAATTGGGTCAAATTTATAAAATCATTACCTAATGGACTAGTTCTTCCTGCTCCTGACCCTCAATCAGCCATTCCTCCCAGATGAGGCAAGTTTGAGAGTTCTGATAGGTCGATGGCTCATATTACCTAATTTGGAAATTACTAGGCAGTCCAAACTTTGAGCCTTAACTCTTAATATTACTATCAACTTACTAAGAGGGTTCTCTCTTTTACCCCCATGCGGCGCCTAATAAGAATTTATAAAACGAAACCTTTTTAGTATTTATTTTTTTTTGTTATTTTGTTATAAATGTTGAGAAAAGACCCTAAATTATATTGTTAAATTCAAGGTAAAAAAGCACCAGAGAGAATTTTCCAAGCTAAAAATCTAACATTGCCATCAACGATGCATCAGTTTGAATGATGAATTCCTAATAAAGTTTCGTGTACTTCAAAACAGGACTGGTCATTAGATATTGGTGTAATTTGTCAAGTGACTTTTGGGATTCTTTGTTCCACACACATCCTTTTTTGGTTTTTTAATAAAAAGTGGAATAAAGGTTCCTTAATATTTGTAAAGATTCTTTATGAATTGGTGATAGTAACCAATCATCCCAAGAAAAAATTGGATATCCTGAACGCTCTTAAGGATTGACATCCATTTAATTGCCATAATCTTATGCTTCTGGGGTTATAGCCTTTTTGATTTGATAGCAAAACCCATGTTTATAAGCTCGTTCTTGAAGATATGGCTTTTTAACAGCTTAATTTTCATGTTTGCCATCGCCAGGAACTTAAACACTTCTTCTAAGTGCTCCAAATAGTCTGTGAAGGTTCTGCTGAATATATTTATATCGTCCAGATATACTAAGGCACAGGATAACTTCAGATCACTATGGATAGAGTAAATTTCTCTTTAATTTTGGCCGGCGCATTACACAATCTCTGTGGCAATTGAGTCAGCCGGTGGAGTCCCTGTGCAGTAATGATTGTATATCTTTCTTGGGTATTTTTTGCCAAATTTATATGCATTATCCCAAGAATAAGTCCATCGCCAAAAATTATTTGGCATTACCTAAGTGATCAAGCATGTCGTCAATCCTCAGCAGTGGATACAAATCCTACTAAGTGATTTGTTCAGATGGCAATATTTTATCACCACTCAATTTGATCCGTCCTTCTTAGTCATTATAAGGATCAGACTCACCCACGACTCAATGACGGAATGAGGAGCCCATGATTAACAAGCTTTCTTATTTTTTTCTGATCACAGCTTCAGTAGCTTTAGACATATGAACAGGTCTCATCCATATTGGCGATTATTCCCTCTGATGACCTTGTGGATCATAATCTTTGAAAATCCTAGGTTGTGGTTGTTTTAAGAAAATATCTTTCAGTACTTCTCAAATAGTCAGAGTTTTTGTTCTTGGTGATGTTTAGTCATTTTAGCCAACTGCTCTAGATCTATTAAGACATTGACTTATGGAGGTTTCAACCAGCAATACCATTTTGGTTAGCATTCTGGAGTCATGAAATTTGCTGATCTCAGCCATCAGGATTAAGTGGAGAAATGCAACCGCTATATTTTTCACTATCTCATTGTTTTTTCTTAAGATTGTCCAGTAGCACGTTTATTTCTACATGTCGCAGCATAATTATCCCCAGCACAACCCATGGTTTGATTCTTATTTCCTCCATGGGCCAACGACTTCTCCATATAGTTGCTCTGGAATATTGAGAAATAACCAAGTGTTACTGATTATTGCATCCTGAGCAGTAGAGTGTTTTAAATTTTTGTTCTCAAGGAGAACCCAAGACTTTCCAGGATCTCCTTTAGCATTTCTCTCCATTCTCGTTCAACCAACTTATATTAGATGGGAACAATGCTTTCATTGTAAATTTTTTATTTAATCAGAGTAGGCTGACCAGGACAGTCACTATCAGAGTGAGCTAAAAAGAGTTGGGGGATGGGAAGTAGATGTTGTAGTGAATTTTGATACACGTCAGAGCAGACAAGCTACTATTGTTGTCAGACGGCACCTCCAGGTATATTGTGGGTTGGGTTTCCTATTCCATGGGGCCTTCCCCTATATTGGAACAGGTTTGGATAAAGGGGTCCACGTGTAGAAACCAGAATGGGAACCATGACTCAACAAGTCTTTTTGCTTTGGCTTCATGTATCCATAAATTCAGGCTTGGAAGTGTTCCAGTAGGTGTAATTGAATCTGCTGACTGTCTCATGGCTGGTTGGCACTTTTCCCTTGAAGGCATCCAGAAAAACTGTGTGTATAGTCCACAGTGCGATGGCAACTATGAGGTAGCAGAGGATGAGTGGTATAGGGGACTTAAGATGGAGTTTGATGAGGCTTCTAGAGATTGATAGCTCCTGGTGTCTTTGGGTTTTAACCAGACGAGCAACTTCACGCCATGTGGCTCTTGATGACGGCATGCTTCAAGGCAGTGATGTAAGGCGCCATTACCTCCATACACTGCACATGTCACATGAAGAGTGTTAAAGAATCTGTTGTTCTTTAGGCTCATCTGAGGCATAGCCAGGTGTTTGCTCTTGCCCTTGGCTGGAGGAGTGGGTGATGTTTGAGACTCCATTATCCTTTTGTGTTGTGAGGTCATATGATATGTCTAAGGCATCCAGGTAGTCAACTCTTGCAATGGCTGGGACCCTATCGTGTATGTCCCTATGGGGGTGGTGGTCCTGCTTCCTTAGTGTGAAGCTTGCGCAGGGTCTTTCCCTTCCCTGACTAGTTCCCGTTGTTGTGACCGTCCATCATAAGTGCCAGATGGTCCAATGGAGTTGTTTAAAGTGAAAAGATTCCATGTGGGCCCGTGGCATTGGTGCAGTTTGTGAGGTAAGTGATCAGGCTGGATGGATTGTGGGGCTAATTGGTTGAGTGCCTGTGCAAAGTTGACCCTTGCTGCCCTGAACCAGTGCTGGTGAGGGAGGTCTGGGGCTAGGACTTACTCTATTAAGTTACCTAGTATGCGTTTGGCGTATTCCTCAAAGTCTATTAGGCTCATGCTGTCGTTTGAGCATGATTCATAGAGCGCCTTCACTTGTCAGGTGACCGGGATTCAGGCCACAGCCATCCTTAGATTAGGGCGCGGACTGTGGATATGAACAAGGGTGAGAAGGAGATGGCATGGGCGGGGAACCACAACATTGAGAGAATAAGTAAATTGGCAGCCGTTACTTACAATGTTAGCCCTGGTGACCTTTCCTTAAGGGAGGTGATGCGGTTGGACATTCTCTGTAGTATAACTCTCAGTTGTCTCATTGGAGTACCCTTCTGTTTCCAGCCACATCCCAAGGTGGAGGACAGGGTTGGCCGAGGGAGGTAATGCAAAGGGCAATATGATTGGGTTGTTCCTTCATGAAGATCTAGGTGGCGCGGGTACCATGGTCCAGGTGGTTTTGTACTTGCCTAAAAGGATGATTTTCGTCTTCTTTTTGTTATGTGACGCAATGCTCACATTGGAAAACTCCTCCAGGTTGTGCTACAACTGCCTGACATCTTCATTACTAGCTATGCTAATCACGCAGTTTTCCACAAAGGCCAGTATCTTGACTGCTGTTTGGCCTTGTGCAGTGATGCCTGCAAGGCTTGAGTCAGCATCATAGGAGTAGATCTATGCTAAAGTTGTATAGCAATGGGCTGATGGGCTCCCCTGATTTAGCCCTCTACGTGGTGTGATTAGACTAGTCAGGAAGTCAGGGCCGCAGACAGCTATAAAGCTGACTCTGTTAGTAGAATTTTCCAGTCTATTAATCTTGGTGGGAGCCTGAAGGCTTTCAGGTATTCCTTCAAGTATAGCTAACTGACGCAATCATATGCCTTTTTCTGGTTTAGAAATACCAGGGCACCGGTTGCTTTAGACTGGTAGATTTTGGCAATGGAGTGCATATTGGTCCAGAAAAATCTCCTTGGTATGAACCCAAATTATTTTGGGTATAGGATTTGGCAGCTGTCCGCCCAGTCTGGTAACTAAAATTTAGTAAAAAGTTTCGTTTCTGTACTTGATGATGCAACTGGATGCAAGTTAGACATGTCTAATTTATCTCTCTTTTTAAACAGGGTTATGGCATAAACGTCCTGTCCTCCTGGTAGAAGGCAGGTCTTCTTCATACTTTTAAACAGTGATGCCAGGAGAAAGGGGGAAATTTGCTTGAATGTTTTTTATAAAATTTGTAAAGTATACTATCAGGCCCTGGGCATTTACTATATGGTGCACATCGGACTGTGTTCCATAGCTCCTCCTATGTGATTAATTTAATCAAATTATAGTCAAGAGGTATGGTTTAATTTCTTGTACTTTTTAAAAATTTTTATTTTGGGGTTCAGTTGGGGTTTCACGGTATAGTTTTGTGTAGTAGCGGTGTACTTCCGCTTTGACCTCTGCTGGGTCAGTTGCCACAGTGCAATCATCTTTACAGACCTGTGTTCATACAGGATGGTTGCCACGGGAGTGGAATTGGTGGCAGAAGTATGTTAAGAAGGTTTCTCCTTCCTTTATGAACTTACCTTTTTTTATTACCTTGATTCTTTGTTGGTGTTTTAAGATGAGGGAGTTTAGGCGGGCAGATATTTCCGCCCACTTACGCCCCTATTTGGGTCTGTAGCCAGTCTACGGGGTAATGAGCTTGAGTCTTTCAGTTCTATCAAGGTGCGCTTGATTGTGGCAGAATTGGCGGTGTACTTACGTGAGACAAGATGGAGAGATGTTATTTAATCTGATACTGAAATCTTCCCAAGTTGTGATGGGGTCTAATATGAATGGAGTTGCAAATTTTTGGGTTGTGATCTCATTTTCAATCCAGTCGGACATTTTGGGTAATTTTATGCTGGCTGGGTGCATCTTCCTCAGGTTGACACCTGTGCAGGAGTTTGGGTTGATATAAAGCTGCACCAAAATTAGTCAGTGGCCAGAGAAGTTTATCTTTATGTTTGAGAAGTTAAATAGGATCAAATGTTGGGATTTTGGGGTGAGGATAAAGTTGATGCAGCTCATTGAGATGAGCTTCCCCCTTTGCACGTTGGGGTGAGTCATATTGGGGAGGAGTGATGACCTGGGAGAGAGGGCATCATATAGGTTAAAGGACGCCTTCATTGCGTGGAGTTTGATGTGTCTTGCGGGGTACCCCCTAGGCTTAGGTCATCAGTCTGTGCTGGAGCCAGCCCAGAAGTTGAAGTTGCCCAGCAGAATTGTGTCTGAAGGAAGTGCAAGTATTGGGATAGCTTATGAGGAATCGCTTCCACTCAGGTGAGGTGCATGGTGCTTAGATGCTTGCTATTGTGCTTGTGTCATCCTGGCATGAGATTGTTGCTACCAGGACGTGGCCTTGCAGATAGGTGTCAGAATTTATTAATCTTAATTTTTATGATTACAGACAGCCACCCTGCAGTGAGATGTCCATACTGATTAGAATGACGAGCCCCTGGCTAACCAGGAACCTTCTCCTCCTGTATAAAATGGTTTTCTTGAATGGCTAAGATGTATACAGAGTGCTTCCATAGATAGTCCAGCTTTTTGGCCTGGGACGATTGTGACCTGTCTCACGATGTTTAGCATCCCTAAAGTTACTGAGTTGCCCATGGCGCCTCAGGAGCAATTGGGAGGGACATCCAGCCCTATCCCTTCGCACAATTTTGGTATTGGATCTGGGTGATGGGACCGTTCCCACCTGCACAGGTGCACAAGCCCTTTTCTTTGCTGCTTTTGAATAGGTCTACCAGTGAGTATGTTTTAATTGGTCTCTTTCACCTGTGTATTATGGTGATCTGTGGTGGTGTTTCCGTTGTGCTCCAAGTTATCAAGGTTTGCCCAAGGGTATGTGTGTCCTGCCTGTGCACCAAAATTGGATCAAATTGTCTAGCTAAATTTGAGTTTGTGGTGCCATTCAGCGTTTTCATCCAATCTTCAAGAATTGTCTTGCTAATAGTCATCTGATCTGTTTGTTTAGCTCAGAAAATTTCCTCTGTGTCTTCCTGTATTTAGCTTGGGGTATAGGATGAAGTTGTGATCATTGCTGCCATGACAGCACGTTTGCGGGCTTTTTGTGCCATCTTGTGCACTTTTGGCGAAACTGGGTTTATGATAATATACTGTCATTCCTCCCCTTAAAGGAAGGCATGTTTGGTGTCAATAATTTTGCGAAGTCTTTGTTGTTTTCATCCATAGTGTCATTGCAGAAGTATGGGGTCATTAAACCCTCCTTTAAAGGACATGCATGTATCTTGTGACTCAAGGCGCTGCAATGGTTTCAAAGTTGCAGTGCATTTTCTGTGGTGATGCAGAACACCTTTGAAACACTCTCAACAGGGAGGTGGAACACCGCTGTGCGTGGTATTTTTGTGAGGTCTTCATTTACCTCAGGGAGCAGGTTGATTATGGCTATTAACTTGACTGTGCACAGGTTAGACATCAGATGGAGTCACTATAATTTGAATTTTTTGATCTTGCGTAGCTGTCAAGTCCAGCGAGGAGATCCTCCTTAATTACCTTTAAGGGAGATTAGTTGGGAGCAAGTCAAATGTGATGAACAAAGTCTTTGATTTGTTCCATCTGGTGTGCATGGTGCGCACAGCTCGTTTGACTTCAAGGATGTTGATTTTAAAGCAGACCTTTGTGGCGTCATCTGCATAATCTTTTGTTTCAAACCCTATGTCATTCCAGCCGTGGTATATTTTATGGGTAGTTATGTACACTGCTTATGGGGATTAGAGTGGACTTTACCACGCCTACTTTCTACCAAAAGGTTGTATAATCCACCCCTATTCAGAGTCGGAGCCTGTGCTCTACTGTGAGAGGGGTTGTGAATATTATATCTCAAGATATACATTTTTTAGTAGTAAATCCACAAACCCCAAAGGCGTCTGTGTTTTTGGTTTCTGGTACCAATGTTTCCTTTTCCCGCCAAGTGCTTTTCTTACCCTTCAGTGCACCATTCTATCCAATGACTATTATAGCTCTCTCCCATTTTATATTTATTCTATTATTGTCACCCAGCCTTCTTGTGCATTTATCAAATTTTCCTTTTTAATTGAATTTTCTTAACTAAAGTGATGATTACGAAAAAGAATAGCTTCTGTCATTGTAGATTAAATTTAAAAAATTGTTTTTCTTAGTCAGCGGCAACTCTACTTCCTGCTAATATACCAAAGGAAGGATCTTCCCCAAAATAGTCAGGGTATTCTCCTCGAAAGATACATTCCATTTAATATTTTCTAAGAAACTCCATCCCAATAAGGATATCATAAATTGGGTTTCCAAAATTAATGGGAGCTGATAACATTAATGAATTAAACTAGAGTGGCAGCACACTGTATGCTCCACAGTATATTGTCATCTCTAGTTCAGTCATTCCATATTCCTTCCAGTGTTCTAGATCCAGTGAATTGTCCTTCGTTTCACCAATTTGATCAAAATGATATTTATGAACACTCCCTGTCAATGATTGCCCTCACTCTCACTTGGTTAATGATGCTATCCACATAGGCACACTCAGAATATTGTAATAGGGTATTTACTGAGCGAATTGCAGCATTATTTTCCAAATTGAGACAATTATTAGTTGTGCTGAAAGATTCATGGAAAAATCACTTGATTTCACTAATTGGAATGTATACGTTTGCCTTATCTAATCTCCAGTTTATGTAACTCCTCTTGGTTCCCAACAAATATATCCTTGTCTACTAGCTGACGAGCATACAGTCAATCCACTTCCTTCATGATTTTAGGATTGGTACCCTTTATTTTGGTTCAGGTGATAGCGTTCACGTCCATGTTTACAACCCAATATAGTGGATCAGTTGCTTCACCATCTATGAAGAGATCATAAATATCTATATCATCATTCATTATATTAGGAGGAACAGGTATAATTGCAGTGCCAGATTGTTCCATTTCTAGACCGCGGGACCTTTCCCAACTTATGAATGCTTTCCTTCTACTTCGCCAGGACTAAGGTGACCTGCTCCTTGGCTTTCCTGCTCCAACATTGGTCAGTTACGCGTCCAGATCTACCACACTGGTAGTAGTGGATTAGTGTCTTGTCCGCTTGCTTTTGTGCTTCAGGGTTATCCCCAACATGACTCAATTTACTTACTATTCATTCATATTGGCAAATTTTAACGTGTTTTTTAGTACTAGATGGTCGCTTTTACAGTGTTTTGAGCTTGAATCTGGATCACTTTAAATACTCTTTTTGGGACTTAAAATTCGCTCTAACATCTTAAAATAACCACCCTTTGAAATGTGATCATTTTTTTACTAATTCTTAAGCATAGTTCTGTGCAAATCACAATAGGGTCATAACTCCGCTTGCATCACGATTTGGGCGTCAGAATCTGTCAGCACTTTTTCACCAGCTAGTATATGTGATTCCTGGTAGAATCATTCCATGAAAGATACTAGGGTCTCGTCTTTACAGAATTGAATTCTCATAACTTTTTGTTAGCAGTTATACATCCACATGGGGCTTCTAAATTCTAGCATGGTGGCTTCTTTGGTCTCTTGATAATACCAGTTGTCCCCGCTTATATGGGGTAGCACTAGAATCTGAAACTCTGTGTTTAGGCAGTTTATGACGGTCATTGCCTTCTGTCAGTCACTGAAACAGAACTTTGGCATCTCTAACATTAAGAAAAATGCAGGGACTTTATCCCAATGGAACATGGGTTATTTCAGTGTGCTTCAATTTTATCTGTGGCTTCACTAACAGGTGTATCCTGTTTAATGACTCTATTGACCATAAAAGTAACTTTGGGTGCCATCTCTAAAATTTCTCCAAATGACCCGCGCATTTTCTTGGGTGAGTTATTATTCATGACTGGAGTTTTCAGGCTTTGCGGTGGCATCTTCTTCCGCCTCCATTTGTACTCAATTGCACGTATGGTTCTCCAGTTCTTCTATGCACTTTAATTATCACAATTTTTTCATGAGTCTGAAAATGCGTTCTTGGTATGCCTCACTCTTGGTTTTCTGAGACAATATTTCTTTGCTCAGTTCGCCCTCCTTGCGTTTTATAGAGTTGAATTTTCCACAGAGGTCATTATTGGTTTCCACTTGTTTGACCTCTTCCTCAACCTTTGTTATCCGTTCTTCTAAATCAGTGAAGTCAGCTTGTGCCCTGAGTTAAGTTCATTTTTGTTGGTGGTTAAAAGCTAAATTCAGAGCTTGATTAGTTCATTCTTATGAGACATGATAAAAATCTTCTTATTAAATTTGGCTAAAATCAACTATCCCTGCAGTTAGCATCAAATGCTAAAGCTTTTTGGGGAACTTGAACCCTTCAATTGAGTTCCAAATGATAAGTTTAAATTTGATTCCTTGTTTGAATAATACTCGCTTCATCTCACTTGTTCAACTGAACAGGTTCCTTGTATGTTCTTTGATCAACTTGTTGATAGTAATAGAATAAAATTGGTAATAGTGGTTTGAAGACTACTATTCTCGTTGAGCTGAAGCCAAATATAGTGATTAGGTCCAAATCCAGCCTGGTAGGTTGTCCTAATATTGACTTCTAAAATTGTTTGGAATTCTTCTCTATTTTGTCTGAAAGAACTTAACCTAGGGTAAGGTTCAGAAGTTCTCTCTTCTCGTCATTCAGAGTCTGCAGAGAAGAACAATAATATAGACAAAGGATCTTCTTGTCCTTAATTTTCTTAATCACAAGAGCAAAGCTAAATAAAAAAACCATATAGATAGTTAAATTCAATCAGATCTTCTTTATTATAAAGTTTTAAGGGGTTGTATAGGAAATTTGGTGCCCAACTCTTGGGTTGGCACCCCAATAGGGAACAGCGGCCATCGCTGATAAATTTTCCTCAGGGTTGTGCAAAGTGATAATCTTCCTCATTGAATATACTCAGGTTTTCTTCCCTACTCAACTGTGACCTCTTTGGATTTTGAAATGAGAGTGTCAAAAAGTCTTTGCTCAGCTACAATTGAATTTACTCTTATCTGGTAACAGCCTGCTTAAATAATGGGACTCCTACCCATATATAGCAGTTTACAATTTAGAAAAGGTTAACTTGAAAGATGCTCTATGTCAGGTGGCATTACTTGCAAATACAGGGAACGTCCCCTGTGTGTTGATTGGGCCCTCTTCCCGTTTCCAAGTAAAAAGGCTCCAAAGAGGGTGGCTGTACCCCTCGTCACCCAGGGCTACCTCGCCCATGTGGTAGACAGATGCTGGATAACAGCTCTTCCTCTTTGGATCCCTCCCCCGGTGCCCAAACTCACCTCACCTGAACTCATATGCCTGATTAGGGAAATTTGCACCAAAATTGCCAAAATGAAGTCAATCAGTCTAAAAATGAGTGGAAATGAGCCTGATATTCAGAATCCATAGATTCAAAAAAAAGAATAGTGATTCATTCATTGGCTGGAATTGCTGACAATTTCGATTTGGCCTTCACCACGATCATCAAGATTAATCCCCACCCAAAATTGTCAGGGATGATCCCCAACATGCAGGTAACAGCATCGGACACCATTGACAATAGTTCGAAGCTCCCTTCCAGAAAATTGGGCGTTGTGGCTGACGCAATGCTTTTGACTGAATGAATGGCCCAGCGATTAGGCATGGGCAGGTTGGGCATCCTGAACCCATTCCCAACCAATTGGGACCTCCCCTATGTATGGTGGCCTTGGGGGATTCCCATTGCTTGTTGGGCTAAACGCCGTTGTGCCAACTGCCAGAAATGCAGTTGAGTCTCAGTGTGAGTATTTGAGGTCAAACTGACAGCAACTCAGACTGCTGCTGAATCCTTCGATGTCAGTTCCCAGTGAGCTTATCTGCCCCCATTCCTGTATTCAACAGTTAGGTGAACTTGAGGGACCTGATCCTGGCTTTTTTCCTCATCAATAAACCACTATTTAATCAGTTGCATCGCACTGTGAAAATTATTGGTCAATTTTTCTTCCTTTAATTTCTATTAAAAACCTTTCCCTAAATTTAGTTTTTTATGTTGAAAAATAAACTGCCTTTTCCGCCAACACTCACACACCCCTTGGGGTTAAAGGCTGTATTCGTCTGGTAATTTATTATGTGCCTGTACAAGATTCTGGCTCACTGGCAGGTATTGGTGAAACTCCTTTCCAGTTTCATATCTGTCATACCAGAAGCAGTGGCTTTGGCATTCTGGTTTTCCATTCAGGTGCTCTGTCATCTGGGCTGGCAGGCTGGTCTAATTCTAACTTGCTGTTTGCCTGACATAATTGACCAAACATTATTCCTAACCATTTCCGCCTTTCTCATTGATATTGGCGTAGCAATGGCCCCTTCTTTTCAGCTGAATCAGATTATGAGGAAAATTTTCCCTGTCCATAATAGCCTAGTTCCACTCAAAATGTCAAATCCACACCTCATAGTTTTCATGGCTATTGTGCCCTTTTCAGTATAATCTGACATTCCAACCTGCAACGAACTTACTTCCCCTATGAACCTAGCAGTTTCCCCTGACTCCACTGCCATCTCTTCGGTGTCTGGATTTATCCATACTTACCAATAAAGAGAACTTCGCTCACTTCCTAATACCCATGAAGATTAGTATCAGATCTCACCATGTCTCCTTTGAGGCTCTGGTGGACACTGGAGTCATGGGTAATTTCATGAGCGTTGATTTAGCCCAACAATTGGAACTTGACCTGCATGCAAGCCCTTCAGTGATGGTTGCATCGTCAGCCTCCCAAATCTCATACCTAGTTTGTCAACCAGTTACATTCTCAATACACCAGTTCAGCTTCTGTGATTAGTTCTCAGCAATGCAAAACTTAGTGTTTCCGGTTATCTTAGGAATTAGATGGTGGCGTCAGCAACATGTTAAGATTCATATAGAGTCAAATATGTTTTCCTTTGCCAATGATCAAACTGAGGGAGAATTTCCTCTAGTTAATACTTTCAAGAAAGCCCAAGGTCGTAGCTCCATAACTTCCCTCGTTTTCCTTCAGGCCTTTCGTCCAATTTTCTTGAAGAATTGATGCGCTACCAGAGTATTTTTGATTCTGAGAAGGTGGACCGTCTTCCCCCTCACACCAAATTTGACTGTGGATTCTGTACGATGGTACAGTTGGTGAATATCAACTGCCCGCTGTATCCTCACACAGCAGAGGAGGAGGTTGCGCCCAACACTTGGTTGGACGATATGCTAAAAAAGGGTGGTTGTTTAAGTAGAAATCGCCAGTTGCGTCTCCCATAATCTTTGCTAAAAATCCAATGGTTCCCTCTGTCCCTGCATGGATTATGGACATTTAAACAAAGTCACGGTTCATGATCCCTACCCCCTGACTTTAGTGCAGATAATAAGCCAGGAAATTGCTAAATCTCAGGTGTTCTCTAAGCTGGATCTTGTCAACGCCTTTAAACAGATTTGGGTAATGGAAGGGCAAGAATGGTTAACAGCTATGCAGATAAAGCAAGGCATTTTCCAATTCCGCGTAATGCCCTTTGGGTTGAAGAATGCCCCCGCTACATTTCAATATATTATTGACAGTGTACTGGGTGACCTTCAGTTTACTTGCGCGGTCACTTATATTGACGACATTCTGGTTCACTCCCAGACTCCCAAAGACACACCATTGTCTTGGAAACATTCATGGCTGCTTTGCATAAGACAGGCTTGTTTGTTAAGCCTTCTAAATGTGAGTTCTATAAGGAGGAAGTTACCTTTCTCAGGAACCTCATCCTTAAATATGGCTACACAATTCCTCATAATAAGTTGGACGCTATCCGGGAATGGTCAACTCTGACTACCCAGAAACAATTAGGAGCTTCTTGAGAACCATAATTTTTCTAAAACAATTTTCCCCGGATCTTTCCCAGCTAGCTGCCCCGCTCCACCCCTGACAGGCAAGAACATACCATTTCACTAGACGCCCAAATGCCAGCATGCGTTCAAATTGATCAAGGAGGTGTTTTTATCTCCTCCTGTCTTGAAACACTCAGATCCTGCCAAACCTTATATCATTGCATGTGATGCCTCCTCGGTGGCAGTGGAGGCGGTGTTACTCCAAGAGCATGATGGCTTAGAACATCTGGTCACATATTTTTCCCAAAAGTTTACCTCTATGGAGCAATCTTAGGCCATCTACGACAAGGAGTTGGCAGTTATGGAATGGACATTAACTCATTGGAGGTATCTGTTTCAAGGTGCTCAACATTAGTTAACAGCTCACATGGATCACCAGGCTCTCTTGTATTTCTGTAAACCCCAAAAATTGGCTCATCGGTAAGCATGAACCTATTGGGACTTATGTAGTTTCAATTTCAAATATGAATTCATAAAAGGTGCGCTCAACATACTTCCCAATTTTCTCAGCCGCAGCCCCTCCCACTGCCCCTCAGACCTGGAGGGAGTGGACCTCGTTACTGTGATTCCTGCCGCTCAAATCTTGTCAATTGTTCCCCCCATCATCTCTTCCACTGTCCTGGCTTCTGACGCCCCACTTGTTGCTCAGGACGTAGCTGGCCAAATGGCCTGCCCCAAATAGGTGGAGTTATTCGAGCAATTGGCCCTCTAAAATCATAAACACTCTCTGTACTCCTTGGTGGAGGGACTCATCTGATTTTAGGTCACGAATTTGGGTTCCCCCTCTTTTCCAAGCCAAGGTATTTCGTGCGCATCATGACCCTCCCACAATTGGTCATCCGGGCAACAAAAAATGCACTGAATTGATAAAGTGAACCTATAACTGGGCGGGCTTAACTAAGGAAGTTCTGGCTTGGATCACCAATTGTGTTACCTGTGCTCGGGCAAAGTCAGACCTCTTAGGAAGGAAGGGTCTCCTGCACCCATTACAACAGGCGGAGGGTCCATGGACTTTGGTGTCTGTGGACTTCATTATTGAACTCCCCTGTTCTAATGGGTTTACTGCAGTGATGGTGGTGGTCGATTGCTTCACCAAATTTTCCCTTTTTATTCCCTGTAAAACTGCGATCACATCTGAAGAGACCGCTCAGCTTTTTGTACGCCATGTGTTCTCAATGTTTGGCCTCCCACAGGAGATCATTAGTGACCATGGACCCCAATTTACAGCGCAATTTTGGAATGAGCTTTTATCCATCCTAGAAATTACCCCCTGTCATTCCACCGCTTACCACCCCCAGTCTGATGGACAGACCAAGTGGGTTAACCAAATTTGGAACAGTATTTGCGCTGTTATGCTTCGGCTACCCAAGTCTTGGCGATGACCTCCCTCTCGCCCAATTCACCTATAATAACAGTACTCACGCCTCAACGGGGTTTTCTCCCTATGAAGCAACATTAGGTTATAATCCCTCTTTTTTGGTCAGTCCCTGTATAAGCTCAGAGGTCCCTGCTGCTGCAGGTCATGTTGAGCATATCAGGTCTACCCAGTCCTTAGTACAGGAGCACCTAACAAAGGCTATTAATAATTATAAATGGTTTGCAGATTGCAAATGGCTTCCTGGTCATGATATCATGGTGGGCTCTCACATTATGTAGGACACTTGCCATCTGCGGATGCTGGTACCTTCCTGGAAGTTTGCAAGCAAATGTTTGGGTCTCCACCTGGTAAAGGAAGACTTGGGCAATGGTGCTTTTTGGTTGAAATTTTCAGCTCATTGGAAACAGCATCCCATCTTCCACATGTCTCTGTTAACCCCATTCAAGGGGATCATCCCCACCAAACCCGAACCAATCATGATAGAGGATACAGAATAAGCTGAGGTGGAAAGAATTTTAGCATCAAGCAAATCCTGGCGGTTGGTTCAGTATCTTGTGGTCTGGAAAGGATATCCGGCTCATGAAAACAGTTGGTTAACGCTCACATTTGCGCTAACTGCATGGAACTGGTTGATGCATTTCACAAATTCCACCCCAACGCTCCCCAACCCCCCCCCAAAGTTGCAACGGTATTGGCGATCAAACTACCCAAGGCGCACAAAAACGTGGCCCTTGTGCAGTTCCCAGGCGGTAAACCTTCCTTTGGAAAAAGGAAAGGGTAATGTAAGTTCAATTGAACATCCCCTGTGTGTCAATCGGGCCCTCATCCTGTTTCCAAGTAAAAAGGCTCCAAAGAGGGTGGCTGTACCCCTCGTCACCCAGGGCGACCTCGCCCACATGGTAGACAAGCGCTGGGTAACAGCTCTTCCTCTTTGGATCCCTCCCCCAGTGCCCACACTCACCTCACCCAAACTTGTATGCCTGATTAGGTAAATTTGCGCCAAAATTGTTGAAATGAAGTCAATTAGTCTAAAAAAGAAGTGGAAACGAGCATGATGATCAGAACCCACATAGTCAAAAGGGAATGAAGATTGATTCATCAGCCAGAATCACTTACAGTTTTGATTTGGCCAACAACGCGATTGTCAAAATTAACCCCCTCCCAAAATTATTGGGGATGATCCCCAACGTGCAGGTAGCAGCATAGGACACCATTGATGATAGTTCAAAGCTCCCTTCTGGCAAATTATGCGTTGCAGCTGAAGCAACGCTTTTGACCAAATGAATGGCCCAGAAACTGGGAATGGGTGGGTTGGGCATCCTGAACCCGTTCCCAACCAATTGGGACCGCCCCTATGTGGGGTGGCCTTGGGGGATTCCCATTGCTTGTCAGGCTAGATGCTATCACCAACCGCTAGAAACGCAGTTGAGTCTCGGTCTGGGCATTTGAGGTCAAACTGACAGTGACATGTCCTGCAGCCAAATCCTTTGATGTTGGTTCCCAGTGAGCTTATCTGCCCCTATCCCTGAATATTCACTGGTTAGGTGAACTTAAGGGACCCAATCCCGGCTTGTTTCCTCATCAATTGACCACTTAATCAGTTGCATTGCACTGTGAAAATTGTTGGTCGATTTTTCTTCCTTTAATTTCCATTATAACCTTTCCCTAAATTTAGTTTTTTATGTTGAAAAATAAACCACCTTTTCCGCCAACACTCATATACCTCTCGGGGTTAATGGCCATATTTTTCTGGTATTTCATTATGTGCCTGTACGAGATTCTGGCTCACTGGCAGGTATTGGCGAAATTCATTTCCAGTTTCATATCCATCATACCAGAAGCAGTGCCTTCAACATTCTGGTTTGCCATTCAGGTGCTCTGGCATCTGGTCTGGCAGGCCAGTCTAATTCTAACTTGCTGTTTGCCTGACACTACTCGCCAGCAACACATAATCCCTTATTTGATAGGCAACTAAACCTGATCAAAACTTAAAAGTCAAATAAGATTTTTATTAATAATATAACACTCTAATTACTTGTTTATTGTTGGGGATAATCCCTGATGAAACACTCATCAATCCAGCTGATCATAATCTGGCAGATTGAGAAGTTATTTTTGGAGTATTTCTTCAAAAAAATAGTAAGTTTATATGTAATTGATAACTTCTACATCCACTAGTGGGTTGAATCTCCTAGTGGACCATCATATTGATTCTAATTGATGAAGCTGGGTATGTGGGAAAAAATTTCAACAACAATAGATCTCCAATCAACCTCTGCTGACATGAAAGCTAAGTCTAAACTTTTGACAATAATTTTTCAAGTTTGGCGTTATCAAAACAAAATATAAACAACAATAAAGACAGATTTTATAAGTTGGGTTAGTTAAAAATTGAAAGTATATATAGTGCTTAAGGGATATGGGGTGTTTAAAGTAGAACTAAATTTTTATTAAGTCAATTTCTTCTCATAAGGTGATGTTCCACCTGTAACTTGCTTTCAGGTTAGTATAGTCCATTTTCCTATTATCTCTGATCTTCTAGTTTTCTTCCATGAATTGTATAGTGGAGCTCTTGTTCGTTTTAATGCATATCTTCTGTCCTGAGCCTAATTTATGGCTCCTATTGCGTAAGTCTAGATGCGGCGCCCTTACAGCTGGATTAGGAGGTTTTTCCTTCTCAAAAAAAATGTAATCTTGAGCCCAGCTGCTCTGCTCTTGGGGGACCAAGATCACACCATAGACAAGCGCTGGATCTACACCATCCCTGAGAAGGGGTCAATGGTGTCATGCCCCACTGCAGCTCTGTTCCCAAGTCAGACTTACCTTGAAAAGATTTTTCTCATTGTCAAGAGTTTTCTCAACTTCAAGAGCGGTTATGCATGGCCCAGGCCACCCAATTCTCACGAAAACACAGCCCTAAGTTGCCATCAGCTGAGGAGTCACCTACCACTAGCCCCAAACTTACTTGTACAGAGCGCCCTCCTATGAAATGATCCCAAGAATGGCTTGGCTGTTGAGGAGAGGGAAAACAAGTGCTAAGCCTTGCCAGCCAACCTCGCCTCACCTTTCTCAACTGCCATCAACTCCATGCTTGTCCTCAGCGCTGATCCTTGTTTTTGTGGCTCAGCTCCATTTTAAGCTCAAAAACATTAAAAACAAAAAGTTAGGCCTCCACTCCCACTTATTTTAATTTTTTTGAGCGTCTAACTCAAAAAATATTTAATTAAGTCACTTGGCCCTATTTTTCCGAGAATTATTATAAATTTTATTCCAGAATTAAAACAACCATTGTGGGCTTATTAATGGGCAGTTAACCCTAATTTGAGTGGAAAAGTACAAGTTCACCGCCATAAGCATATAAAAAGGGTCTGCCAGATGGTGGGACCAATGCTAGTTGCTTTTATTTTAATTTCCAAAAATAAAATCAATTCTGTACTAAAAAAATAAAATCAATTCTTTATTCACCAACCAAAATTTAAACTTTATGCTGTGCTTGCTCTCCCAAAAATATTTGATACAGTGGAAACCCCTAACTTGGACTCCTCCCTGGTGGCCTACAAATTTCCTCCTGCTCCTGAACTTTACCCTTGTCTGTAGCTCTGATAGCAATCAACACTTGTGGTTATTAAGCCTTTCGCGCCATACAGACTACCCTCCTTCCTAAAGTTTCTGCTCTCTCTGCTGACACCTAGAATGACCCACAACTGCTAATACTAGAGACGTTGTCGCCCTCTAAGCCCCTTTTCACCTGGGGCTGCCCAAGCTAGGCCTGCGGTTACCCTCGAAACTACTTTTAGTATGTTTGTGGGGGACTTTTGTATGGTTTTGAACGCATATTTCCCTCAACTTTCATCTATATCCTCTATTTATAGAGCCATTCAAATGACTGTGCCCCTGGCATTCTGGGTGCTGTCATGATTTTTTTGAGAACCCAAGTCTGCAACCTAATATAAATTTTCTTAGCCGATTTTATGACATAATTAACCAACCATTGACCTCTGAAGCTTCCACCTTGGCCCATAGCTTAGGTGATGCAGTTGCCTTTATATTTACTCTTGCCCTCATGACCCTTGCAAAGGCCATTTTTATCATATGTTTCTTTTGTCACACTTCTACATTCCTGTCATCAATTCCTTATTGCGCGGACTACTGAGCCTATCCCTCCATGCTAAGCTTGTTTTACAGCATGCAATGTGACCCTGGTGCGATCTATCCCAAGCCCACCCATTGAGGCATTGGAGTAGGTCCATGATGTTCTGAATGAGTTCCAGTTGCGTCTTGTAGCTGAGAAGTCTACAAATGCAACCCAGTCTGAGGCTCAGCATACTCTAGCTACCCTGGATACCATAGATGGGGATGTCTAAAAGTGGGCAAGGAGCCTCTTCCGATCTGCGTCATCAGCTGGAAGCCAGGTGTCCCTTCTCATATTGATGTCAGCTGCACTTTCTCCCCAGGAGGCCCACACTAACAGGCTCTAAAGATGTTTGCTATGAAGGCTACCACTGAAGACCCCTTGGACATGTTTAAAAGCATTTACACAGTTGACTTCTAACCTAGGCCTCTCCAGCGATGTTACAGTTGCTGCAATCTGGCCCTTCCCTCCTACCCTCAATTGGCTCACACCCTCGATGGCTTGATAATTCTGAGTCAACCTCTGCGGTGTATGCATTGGCTTCATCACTATGTTTGCATGCTCTGGATGTAGATAAGGCAGGTACCAGAAAACCCAGAGCTACAAAATACTCACAAGGATCACACAGAGGCCCCTCATTGTCAGCACTTTGGACAAAAAATGGCAAGTACCCAGCAGTCTGCGCCCCCTCAGGGGGAAGGTGTCCTAGTGATCTCACACCCACTCACACCATGATCCCCTGTTGGTAACCCTCCATCCTCAGGGTCCTCCCACTGGGCTATCTCTCATGAGGTTCCTTCTCCTCTCCTGTCTCTGGTCACTCAGACTAAGGAGACCTATGTTGCTGTAACCAAAAGGCCCCTCTCCTGCTTGAGACCCATGTTAACAGAGAGGCATATAGTGCTCATCCTCAGGGTGCCCTAATGATATCCCACCTTTACCCCACGGCTCACCTCTCTCAATAGTGGCTTTGTCTCCTTAGGACATATGCCCCTGGAACTACTTCTCCTAGTATCTCTATCATTAAAGCCAATAAACTCGACCATGCCTACTTATGTTTCCAAGTGACCTACACAGCTGGACCACACCCTGTCAGCACCTCTTCCCTTTTGGATAAGAGTGCTGCGAGCAATATTATAAACCTGCATCTTGCTGAGTCTCTGAAACTGGACTTGATTTCCGGCCCCCCTATCCTGGGGGCTTCCTCAGACCTCATGGTCTGTCTGACAGCCAAACGGCCTCTCAAGTTCCATGTACAGGATTACTGCTTTACTGAACGCTTTTCAGTAGTTCCTGGGCTCTTATGCCCAGTCATCATAGGGATAGGATGATGACGCAACAGAATGTTCATGTCAACTTCAATCTCAATACCTTCTTCTTTGATATCATAAGTGGGGCATGATCTTAGTCCCGTGATACAATATCTTCTCCCGCCTTTCTGGGAAAACCTATCCTGACCTCCACACCAAGCACCACATACCTCTCCCCTGACCTCCCTGCCTATCTGCTCCTTTATGCATACATAAATGACGCTTCCCTGGCCACTAGGCTCCATCCACACTCTAATTATGACCTGTGCTTCCGCTTAATGGTTGATTTGATGAAGTTCAATTGTCCCCTATGACCATATACTAAAGAAGAAGAAGCAGCCCTGACTAAATGGCTGGATGATATGCTGGAGAAGGGTGGATTCTAAAAAAGTCCTCCCCTTTTGCCTCCCAGTGGTCTTTGCTCAGAAGGCAGATGGCTCCCTCCGCCCATGCGTAGATTATGGGCACATTAACAACATCACAGTGCCAGATCCATAACCTCTCCCACTTGAGCAATCAATTGCTCAGGTCATGCTAAGTACAGGATCTTTTTCAAACTGAACCTAGTTAGCGCCTTCACTCAGGTGAAAGTGACTGAGGGCTGGGAGTGGCTCACTGCCATCTGCACATACTGGGGTTTATTCTAGTTCATGTTTATGCCCTTTGGGCTCAAGAATTCCCCCATCACATTTCAATGTTAATCTGATGATGTCCTTAGCGACCTCCTCTTGACCTGTGCCATTGTTTATATTGACGATATTCTTATTCACTCTCACTTGGTAATAGCATGCGAAGGATCTCCAGGCTGTCATGTCAGCCATCCACAGAACTGGCCTCTTTGTCAAAGACTTCAAATGTGAGTCTTTTAAGGAAGAGGTCAACTTTCTGGGAAACATTATGCTCAAAGAGGGTTATGCCGTTCCCTCAAGCAAAGTTGAGGCACTATGCTCATGTCCCACCCCTTCAACCCAGAAGCAGCTGCGGTGCTTCCTTGGCACAGTCACCTCCTTTTAGAAATTTTCTCCTTCACTCTTCAAGCTTGCAGCACTTCTTCACCCCCTTACTGGCAAGAACACCCCTTTGTCTGGTCCCCTGCCTGCCAGCAGGCCTTTGAGACCATCAGAGACTCCTTTGTCAATTCCCATACTCCTTCATGCAGATACCTCTAAGCCATTCACTGAGGCCTGTGATGCCTCTACAGTGGCCGTTGGGGCAGTTCTCTTTCAGGAGCACACTAGGCTTAAGCAACCTGTTGCAAATATCTCCTGCAAGTTCACAGCCACTGAACAGGCTTGAGCTATTTATGACAAGGAGTTAGCTGCAGTTGCATGGTCCCTCATGCACTGTATTTACCTACTCCTGGGGGCCCGCAATGAAGTCACAGTATGCACAGATCACCAATCCCTGCTTTGTTACTGCAAACCACAGAAGTTAGCTCACCGCCAGGTGCAAACCTACCGTGACCTTTCAGATTTCACCTTTAGATATAAGTTTTTGAAAGGAGCCTTGCACGTATTACGATACATGATAAATTGCAATCCAGCCCTTGGCTCGCACCTGGATGAATCTCCTGAGTTAGTAACAGTTACCCCTTCAGCCATGATCCCCTTCATTGAACCTACAACATCTTGCTCGCTTCACCTGACCACTCACTGCCTCTTCTGGAGCTTATCCCTGATGAACAAACTGTCTGCATGGAAGATTTGATCTTTTCTTCCGCTTATCACTGGGCCCACCTATCAAGTAACCATATGCGCTCAAGGATAGGGTATTCTACTTCAGGGGGTTAATCTTAGTACCCCATTTAAAAGGGAATGTTTCATGAGAGACATCATGACCCACACCTCTTGAGTCACCCAGGGGCCAGGAAATGCACTAATTTGGTGAGTAAATCCTGCTACTGGACAGGTTTTTCCCTTATTATCCAAAAATAGGTTACCACCTGTACTACTTGTGCTAGGGCCAAGCCTGATGGGTCAGGCAAGAATGGCATTCTCCATTCTTTACATAAGGTCTCTGGCTCATGGACATCTGTATCCATGGACTTCATAGTGGAATTTCCCCCTCATAAGGCTTCAATGCTATTATGGTAGTCGCTGATTGTTTCACCAAGTACTCACTATTCGTCCTCTGTCATACAACCATCACTGCGGAGGAGACAGCCAATTTGTTTTTCAGAAATGTATTTTCCCAATTTGGGGTGCCTCAGGAGATCATAAAGTGACTGGGGGCCCCAATTTACTGCAAAGTTTTGGGAAGCCCTCTTCTCCCATTCTAACATCAAACCCTGCCACTTTAATTCATTTCATCCCCAATCAGATGGCCAAACTGAGAGGGTTATCAGACACTTGAATAATATCTCCGCTGTTATTCAACTGCAACCATGGACTCCTGGGCATCAGACCTACCCTTAGCCTAACTTGGCTACAACAACTCCTTACATGCTTCCACAGGCTGATCACCCTTCCAAGCGACCCTTGGGTACAGCCCTCTTACACGGTAGGCCCTTGTATTAAGCCTTCAGTCCCAGCAGCAGCCAAACTTGCCACATACATCTTTAAAACAAAGCTTATTCCCAGGAGCACCTTTCAACAACCATCCAGGACTAGCAAATTTTTGCTGATAAAAAGCGTCTAACACATGAGATCTCAGTTGGATCCCTAGTAATGCTGGATGCGTGCAACCTGCGGCTAAATGTACCCTCAAGAGAATTAGAATGTAAGAGTTTTAGGCCATTTTCAGTTCAGGAAAATTGTCATCAGGTGCCTGCCTCCTCCAACTGCCAGAACACTGAAGGTCCATGCAGTCTACCACTCCTCACTCTTGTCTCCCCTCAATAGACCCATGCCACCAATCCTGAACCAATTCAAATAACGATTATATGGAATCAGAGGTGGAAGAAGTCCTGGAATTCAGGAAGTCCAGGCGCGGAATCTAGTACATTCTCTCCTGGAAAGATACCCTGACTGTGAGAATTCTTGAGTAAGTGCCAAGGACAGCACCAACTGTAAGGACCTCATGGAAGAATTCCACCTCACTCATCCAATGGCACCCCCTTCAGAAAACCTAGGCCTAGCTTGCAATCAAGCTTCCCCTTTCCCACAAGAACTAAGACTTAGCTTCACACCCCCATAAGGTGGACCCAGTCCAAATAGGAAAGGGTAATGTAAGTTTTTATGCAGTGCCCCTACAGCTGGATCGGGAGGTTTTTTCTTTATAAAAAAATGGCAACCTCAAGACCTTTCACTCTGCTCTGAGAGAAACCTGGCTCACACCATAGATGAGCTCTGAGTCTGCGCTCTCCCTGCAAAGGGGTCAATGGTGTCATTCCCCACTGCAGCTCTGTTCCCAATTCAGACTTACCTTGAAAAGATTTTTCTCATTGTCAAGAGTTTTCTCAACTTTAAGAGCAGTGATGCATGGCCCAGGCCACCCAATTCTCACGAAAACACAGACCTAAGTTGCCATCAGCTGAGGAGTCATCTACCACTAGCCCCAAACTTACTTGTTCAGAGCGCCCTCCTATGAAATGGTCCCAAGACTGGCTTGGCTGTTGAGGAGAGGAAAAACAAGTGCTAAGCCTTGCCAGCCAACCTCGCCTCACCTTTCCCAACTGCCACCAACTCCAAGCTTATTTTCAGCGCTGATCCTTGTTTTTGTGGCTCAGCTCCATTTTGCTCTCAAAAACATTAAAAACAAAAAGTTAGGCCTCCACTTCAACCTATTTTTTTGGGTTTAACTCAAAATTAATAGTAAATCAAGTCACTTGGCCCTAAAAGTCCGAAAATTAATTTAAATTTTATTCCAGAGTTAAAACAACCATCGTGGCCTTATTAGAAAGCAGTTAACCCTAATTTGGGTGTGGAAAAGTACAATTTCACCACCCTAAGCATGTAAAAGGGGCTGCCAGCTGGTGGGGCTAGTGCAGGTTTTTTTAATTTCCTTAAATAGAATCAAACTTATAATTCTAATCAAAATTAAAAATTTTATTCTGTGCCTGCTCTTATAAAAGTAAATACTACAGTGGACCCCTAACTTGGCTTCCCCCTATTGGCCTGCAGATCTCCTTCTAGTCCTGAACTTTACCCTTATCTGAAGATCTTATAGCAGCCACAACTTGGGGTTAACAAGCCTTTCGCGCCATACAGACTACCCTCCTTCAGAAACTTTCTGCTCTCTCTGTTGACCCTGTTAAAGGCCCGCAACTGCTAATAATAGAGATGATGTCACCTTTAAACCCCCTTTTCACCTGGGGCTTCCCAAGCTAGACCTGCGGTTGCCCTCACAACTACTTTTAATATGTTTGTGAGGGCCTTTAGTATGTTTTAAAAGTTTTTCTCACCTTTAATCTAGACCCTCTATTTATAGAGACATTCAAATGGCTATTCCCATGGCATTCTGGGTGCTTTCATGGTTCATCAAGAACCTGAGTTTACAGCCCAGTCTAACTTTACTTAGCATGTTTGCTGACAATTTGTTCCTGTGTCTTATGTGGCTCTTTCAGTTGCTTAAGCTTTATAATTGTCTCAATTGATGGAGTTTTCAAAACTATTTTGCTTTCTGATATAGTACTACTCTCATTCCTCAGAGTTGTAAAAATGGATAAACTCTCCTCTGATGATGTTTTGTATATCTATCTGTCATTCGCAGCTGAACTAAGGGTATAAAAGGGGTTATTTGGGGAGTATTTGTGATGTCATGTGCATACTATCTCTAACCTATCTATATGGGTGCGTCCTCTGACATCATGGTGACCATCTATCAAATTATTGCGGCGTTCAGGGGTATACAAAGGCCTCTGTTGTCAATATTTAGACCATTAAAAGCCTATAAAAGGTGTTTTGAAATGTGTTCAGATGTTTTGATTGCTGGATGAGCTAGCTTGGACTCAATCGTTATTATTTCCTTTATCATATTAGTCTTAGTAGTATTATTAGCAGTATAAGGCTTTATAAAGGGTTTTTTTATGGGTGAGGAATTAATCATTATAGTTGATCATTTATACAACATTAACCGCCTCAATACAAGACCTAGGGAAAGACTTTAAGTCCTTCATGTAAACTTAGCTGTATGTGATATGTGTGATATTGTTCTTTATAATTTATGTGGTTCCTGCTCTCTCTCAATTCGCTCACTTTTAATTAAACCATAGTTTGATATTTAGTAAAACAGCTCACACATTACCGCTTTATTCAAGTTACCTATGTTGATGCATTTGATGCCCACTGCCCCCATGTGGGGCAGTGGTGCGCCACCTTCTAATGTTTTTCAGTCATTGCTGAAACATGCTCAGGCTGGATCAGCTAGCCCCCCAAATTCTTCAGCACGCTATGTCCCACCTAAGGACTTAGTCTTACATCTTGCCCAAACCCAGGCAGTGCCACGCTGCCCCCTTGTCTCCCCCAGAGCAACATGTAATTTGGCCTCCAGGTTGAATATGGCAAGTTGTTCCCCTATTCAGATAAAGCCATTATCAAATTAGCCCAGGCTGTTATGCAACCTGCAGGCTTCATCAACTTCCTCCCCTTCAAGGGGTACTTTGATCTTGGCTTATCAAGTGAAGCTGATGCTGCAATTGCAGCCAACATTCCCCTGGTATTTTGAAAAACCCCCTCCCAACTACTTGTACCCGGTTTCCCACTGATACCACTCTTGTGGTTCAGTTTGCAGGCCTCCCTACCCACCTGCCACCCGAAATTTTAATGAATATATTATATCAGGACTATTAGAATATGGTTCCAGTCCCATGATTTAGTTCATGGTTCTCAATGGAGCCTCTTGCTTTGCAGGCCCCCACGCCTTCATGACTATATGCCCAGCATAACAGAAATAGCCCTCTCAATCCCCACACACACCATTACCCCCTCTACCCCAGACCATCCTTTTTGGGCTCAAGTGGATTGATGGCGCACCATTTGCCCTACCTTTTTTGAACTGGAACATCAAAATGACGCTGCCCTTCCATCTCACAAGCTGTTGCATCCACACCCGCCTCTATGCACGATGGCCCCATTGCTGATCTAATAACATTTTTTAATGGGGCACTATCCTTCCCCCATCCCCCCAAAGTGGTAGCCACAGCAATCACTGAACCAGAAAATTAAAAATTACCTTAAAGAACCTCTTCTCCTAAACTCGCCAATCAGGAGCCAGAATGGACTAAAGTAAGTTCTAAACCATCCTCCCAGCCAAACGCAACAGATAACCCATATTCAAACAACCCAATCAAATTCAACCAAAACTAATGTGATTATGTGGTTGAGGTTGTGAATCAGGCAAGCTTATCCCTGAATCTGAATGGGCTTGCCCCCTCCATTCAAAATGTACCTCAATACTGATTATGCAGCCCAATTCCCAAAGCGCCATTATGCGCCTCGCCCTGATGCCACCCCATTCAAAAGTGACCATCAAATAGCTGGAGAGGCGACTACCTTCCCCTTAAATGTCGTTCAACCTGTAAAGCCATTTCAAAATCAGTTGCAGTACTGGCTATGGGCCTGCCACCTCCTACCCTACCTAGTACCATGCTTCCAAAACATAAAATAGACCATCTCGGATACTATCAGGCGGCAAATTATCAGTAAAAAAGTTGCAGTGGTCACAAAGTTTGGCTTAAAAACCCGCATTACCCGCAACAACCTTGCAACCATCGCCACCCTAACTAAAGTACGCCTTGAAGCAGAAAAAGCACTTGCAGACTATATTTTCACCCTCTTTTTTAGTACTAAATGGTCTATATTTTCACCCTCTTCATCGCACATATTGAGTTGCAAGCACCCATTTATTATCTTGACCACAATTTCCAGGTAGCACCCACACCATTGCTATCAGCTTTATGCCACTACATGTCAACAACAGATGAGGAAGAAGAGTTTCCCAATCCCCTTCTCCCACTGCCATGGATGGATAACCGTTTTTGCTTCTGACTTGGTTGGTGTGTTTTGTTTGAGTTTTGCATCGGTTCAAGTGAATCCATCCATCCCATTTCACTTTTATTTTATTTTCATTTTAAGTTTTAACTTGTTTGAGCATCAGTAATGTCCGTACCCTGGTCAGCTTGCCTCAGCTAAATAATTAGAGTATGTGGTTCCTCTTTTCATAGATATGGTTATAGATCCCGTCCATACAGCCTGTAACTTCTAGGGCTATTCTCTGAACACATGGTGGACCATCACTTTCTGTACCACCTCTGATATGGGAAAAAGGGTCTTTGGTCACTCTCTTTGTACTCTCTTTAATTGACTTCATGGTATTGCTGCTGACTTTCAACTGAATTTTGAATAACTCCTATGCTAACTCTTCTTGATATCTTCTGGTGGTAGATTCTTCCATTATTCATCCATCATTGGGGAAACGAGCTCTATTACGTGATCACTTCCATAAAGCGCTTTAAATGTTATTATTCTAATGCTCCTGTGGTCGCTCAATCAGTAAGCAAGTAGGGCTAGTGACAACAATATGTTTCATTTTGATCCATGGTTGATTTAAATTTCTAAAATTGATTTATAGGTTCCATTTACTCTTTCCCCACTAACGTTAATAAAGGTTAGAATGGCTTGGTAAGATTCTGTTTGAATTTTACTAAGTCCATCAGATGTCTCACAACATCTGAAATGAAGTTCCATCAATTATTGGAAAGTAGTATCTGAGGGCATCCATAGAAAGTAGTAACCTGAATTTAAGGAATTTCATGGGTACTTTGAAGTTGAACATCTTTATTGCAATTGTATTTAGTTACTTGGTGAAGAAATTTATTACAACAATGATAAACTAAATTTCACTGGATGCCTTCATAGTGTCATACAATGATAATGGAAATATTGTAAAAGGGTACACTTAGAAGGACATGCTGAGCGTGAACTTATATGGGGTGTCTTGTATTGGTGCATTCAACACAGAGCTCCAGAACATGACTAAAGTTTTAACATTGCCTCCAAATATAATCTCTTCTTATGATGCAGGTATGCCTTATGTATCCTTCCATGGCCTACATGACGGTTTCCTCTCATGTTTATTACCATTTTTTGCTCAGATTCAAATACGGTAACAATTTCTATTTTACTTTTTTCATCAGATGTCCATCTGAATTCGTCGCTCTTTAACAATTTAAGTATCTTCCTCACTGCATCGTCTTTTTCTTCTCAAACCTTCTCTGGTCTTACTATTAGTTTGTAGATCATATTGCTCTTGTGGTCCTGTAAGTGTAAAACGGGTGATTATGAAAAACCATCCGCATTCAGGTGCTTCTCTCCTGCAAAGTGCAGAATATTAAAATTGTAACCTTGCAGCTGAATATCCCACCTTGAAAGCCTTACATATGAGTTTTTCATGTTCATCAATCATCTCATTGAGGCGTGGCCTGTAATTATCTTAGAGTATGCCATAAACATAAGTTCATAAGTGGCGTATAGCTCTGATCATGGCTTGGAACTTGCGCTTTATAATTGTTTAACTGCGCTCTTCTCTGGTAAATAAACACAAGTAGGACTCTATGGGGCGATTTACTATCTCTTCTTCTATCTGAGCTAATATGGCGCCTATACACACGTCACTGACATTGTTGTATACATAAAAGATAATTGCAAAGTCAAGGTTTATTAAGATTGAAAATCCATCAACTTCTTCTTAAGCTGGTTATAGGCATCTTCTTTTTCTTGTTCCAATTTAAACATTACATCTTTGTTAAGCAGGTGTGTGAATGGCATGGTGATGCCTGTGAAGCTTAACAGATTGGTGGCTGTATCCTACTATTCTTTTGACACCTGGGCATCTCTGTTGTACGCAGAGAACTCATCTTATCAAAAGCTTCGACCTTTTCTTTCTGGGATCTAATTTCTCCTTAATTCACTTAATGCCCAAGAAATCTAACTAGCTTAATAATGAGCACTTACTCCTCAGATTGAGGTTGTTATTTCTAAGGAGTAATTGTCTTCCTTCAAGTAAGCCAGGTGATTTATGAATTTTTTACTGAACACCATGATGTTGTATATGGATATGAGCACAGTAGACATATTTAGATCTCAAAAATATGATCCATCATTCTCTAGAATGTAGCTGGGCTTAGCACAAGCACTGTGGCATATGCATTGGTTTGTATAGTCCTTGTCTGGTTATCAGCGCACACTTCTCCTGGTCTTCTGGTGACAGATTCATATGCCAGTATCCGCTTGCCAGGTCCATTGCTGAGAAGTAGTGAAATCCTCCAAGTTTTAATGCATTGTTGATGCATGGTAGTGGAATGGTTTTTCTTAGTCAAGTCTTTGATACTTTTTTAATACTTGACTATTTAGTGAGTCCATCCTTCTATTGTACTAGTAGAAGGGGCGACGCCCAAGTCTATTGGAGAGCGTACCAAGCCTGCATCTATAAGCTGCTGTAACTCTTTTAAAATGTCTTTTTCTTAGCACTTGTAACGCTTATAAGGCTTTTATTTAAAGATTATGTCACTCACAGTGTCAATATTGCAAACTCATCCCTTGTAAAGGCCATAATTGTTAGATCCACTGCTCAAAGTACTAAATTGATCACAGAGTTTATACTTTACATTCTTCCTATGTAGTTGGATCTTATAGACCAATCTCTTCTATTATGGCATTGACGTTAACTGTCCTAACGATGGCGTAGCGGTATATCTTCTCTTTGGTTATGGTTTGAACCTCTTAATTCTAACAGGATTTTTGACAATTTTCTTAAGAGGTCTTTGACATACCTTTTGTATGTTTATTTGTAAAATACTGGTATCATCTTAGGTTCCTGGTCTCTTAGTCCTTGGGGCATAGAACTTGAGCTTTAAAGGTCCTCTATTTCAATACTGATGTTGACCATCGTACTTTCTCTTCCTTAGGAAGGTGTGAAATTCTTTTCTGGTATACAAAAGAAAATTATACTCTGCTTCTACTATTAGTGGTAGCTATTTAGTTCTCTTTGTCTTCAGGGTATTTGGCTGGGAAAAGTAATTCTTAATTTTCTTAGCAAACTCTCATCTTCTATTCCTTCTTTTCCTCGTCTAAAAACACAAGTGCCATCAGGTAAATGAGTAGACTGACTAAACTCGAGTAAATATTTTCTATTTTCTCCAGACTCAACTATAAACTATGTTTCTATGTGGAGATTATAGTAGTCATTAACAAGTGCTACAATTGCTACAGACAAGACAATATGTTAAACATAAGGGTAATGTGGAATATGCTTCTAGTGCTCTGGTTAACGCAGACTATATAGTTATGAACTGTTCCTGTTAGCCAATTTTTCATACCAAACTTTAATAACTCCATGAGTTTATATACATATTATTGACTAAAGCAATAATATCTAATATTACTAAAACTTTGACTTTGTGTTTGTTGACTTCCACTTTTGTAATGTTTTTGACAATAGTCATGCCCATGGTAAGTGTCAGACAATTACAAGTCCAATGGCTAGATAAGAGTGATTTTGAGGTGAATGTTGAAAAAATCGGCCAAAAGACCCTGGTCAATTCCTGGTGGAACCCCACAAATCAGGGTAACACTTCTAATAATTTTTGGCCAAATAATAATTACTTGAACATTCAGATTGCTCCAAATCATCGGCCAAATTTAGTATCCCTTCTGAGGTCCCTCCCCTTAATACTGCATGGCTAATATAACCAACACCGTGGAGACCAGCCCCTCTTATAGGGTTGGAGGGGGCCTCACCAAGTGCAAAAAGTTTTTCCATCAAATGATTAAGTAAAATATATCAAAACCTTACCTCATGGCTCAAAACTACCTATCAATGAGTGGCCATTCTAAAGATGTGAGGTGAGTCTATACTGATCCAATAGGCTGTATATCGTTATTTCCTAATTTTTTTACATAGAAGTCCAAAAACTTGAGCCTTGACATCTTAGATACTAGTTATCAACTTATTAGGGGGTTTGTTTCTTACCTTCAACGGGTGCTAACACACATATAAAAACACCAACTTTCTAGTTTTATTGTAATTATTTATTTTTATTAATATCAGAGGTTTCATTCCCATCATTGTTATATTTTAGGTAAAAAAGCACCAGTTAGCATAGTTGGATTTTAGGGTTTGCTAGAGCTCGCTGGTACTTAGTTATGCCTAAACTTCAACAATAAAAGGATGAACACCACTTATGTTAAATATGTTCAAATACTAATAATATAAAAAACTGGGGTTTTAAGGAATTTTATTAGTATTGATAAGGGAATAAAAAATGTATTCTCTTGATATTGGACCCTTTAGTATTTAAATGATATTGAGTGTTGAGGGAAATTCAATGAGACATTTGAATAGCTTAGACTATCTGAATTAGGTAATATGGAAAAGTAGCCTATTGACGCTTGGAAAGCTCGCTTCACTTAACTCTCTTTCACTTTGATGACTAAATCAAATCCAAATTCAGATTTTTTAAGTAAAAATACAAAAAATGACCACTCATTTGAGCCAAATCTTACCAATGTCGATGCCATTGATGCCTGCTGCCCCAGCTTAGGGTGGTGGTGCACCGCCATCTGGCGTCTTTCATCCACTGCTGAAGCATGCCTGGGCTGGCTCTGCTAGCCCCTCTAATGCTACTGGGCGTTATGTTCCCCTTGGGACTTAATCCATCATCTCACAAGTTCCCAGGCAGTGCTCAGGAGCCCTTTGGTGCTCCCACAGAGTAATTTGTATTTTGGAATCCAGGTTAAATATGGGAGCCTTTTTCCATATGCAAGCATGGCCATCATCAAGATGGTAATGGTAGTGTTTAAACCCACCAGATTCATTGATTTCTGCCCCTTTAAGGGGTATATCACCTTGGTTACCATTCTGAGGCCAATGCAAATGCAGCATCTAAGCTGCAATTATTTTATAAAAAAATCCCCCTCCCAACTATTTAAACCTGTGCTTTCAGATGAGGCCAATTTTGGTAGTCCTTTTTGCTGTGTTTCCTTCCCACCTTTCCCCCAAACGCCTCCACCACAAGCTCGTGGAGGGTTTGGTCATTTACGGTGCAGACCATGTGTTGCAATTTTATGGTTCCAAATGGAGTGGATCATTTGGAAGGGCCACATGCCTTTGCGATGATCCACCCATTTCATCATGACATTTACCTTGCAATTCCCCCTCACACAGTGATCAGACCCGCCCATGATCAACCATTATGGGTATGCGTCAAGAACGGCTGCGCCATTTGCCCCTTGTGCTTTGAGCTTGATCACTTGAAGCATGAGTGCCCCATGGCTTCTGCCTCTGCCGCTTCCACTGCTCCTCCCTCCAGAATTGGGTCAGCAGCTGGTTTGGCTCAATTTTTTGAATGGGGCTCAATCTTCCACCCCCAACCTTGGTAAAATTCTGGTGCTGCTTCCAAGGCAGCAGCCAACTAAAATTTAAAATTATAAAAAATTCTAACAATTTGACTAGAATATGGAATCCTGAGTTGATGGCTGACTCAGTTTCAGCTGAGCTGCCATGGTCAACAGCACATGGCCAATCAGCTTCTGCCACTGCCCCAATTCCAGTGTCTGGCTCAGAGCTGGCTGAATCCAATCCATTTGAGGCTCTTTAATGGATTGATGAGGATGAATGGCCGTATCATGTCAAGCTGGATTTTTCTTTGATGGAATTTTTCATTGATCCTCCCAAATCATGGCCTCACCATTTTTCGCCCTCAAAACAGTTTTCTGATTTACAAAAAAATTAATAAAATGGTAGTTGAGGCTTCAGCTGCCCCTGCCAACTCCTTACTTCGCCAGCAACTCCATGGGTAATGTAGCCCCTTGTTGAGGGTACTCCTATCCCCAATTTCCCCATGATTTTGAGAAAGACGCGAAGTATGAAATTGAGGAGCTTGCCTTTGGTGTGAGCCACACTTGCATTAATGCAGCAAAAACTTCTCTTTTTAACCCTGATTATCCTGAAACCTGCTGGTGCATCAAGTCTTTCACTTGCGTGTCAGCTCTCATCACTTTCACTGAGCATTAACTTACTCAATACGTTTAGGCTATGGACACCGCTGGCCTCATAAATAAAAGGAACCAACAACTATACCTCCTTATGTCCCATGTCAATGATGCACCCACCCTGATGCTGTCTGCCATGGTCCGCCAGCTAAAGTGGGCGCTGGACAAAAGTTTCCTTAAAACTTCCTCGCCTTTGGTTATGGCTTCCTAGTCTTTTAGCTGAGGTGCCATATTGGGCATTTTTTTATTTCTAATAATCCCTTTGTTTGGCCCATTTTCAAATAAAGATGCGTGGCGGCTCTCCTTTTTGGGTTGGGCACCACTAGTGATAAAAAAAGAAAGCTTGCTTCACTTTGGCTGCACAATGGATGAAGAGATATGGTTTGGCAAGATGTACCCATGAGGTAACAATTTCATGAATTTTAATCAATCCCCGATTTGATAAATTTGTTTCACCTTGGGGGACCTCAATCATGCCCATAAAAGGGAGTGGTCCCTGCTAAGGTGTTGGAAGGAAGTTGGACGGGGCAGGGGGATAAATCACCAATGGACTCCTAAAGTTCCTTCACATGGTCAGAGTAATCTAGCTACTTGATTGTGTGTTTATTGCCCGTGAATTATTAGAAATCATGTTACCCCAATTTGCGGGGTTCCACTGATAATTGGCCAGGGTCTTTTGGCTTATTAAATCTTTTTATCATTAAAATAAATACCTCATTGTTATGTACTCATAAATGTCTGACATTTCCTCTATTCAGCTGAGTTTTACCCGCAACATTCTTATTCTGAAGCCTGGGAGGCAAATGTCTGACAAGCATCTCCCCAGCCAAAAATCCAACAAGTGGTGATTTCTACAGTGGACCCTGTATACCACCAAAATCCTGTTTTAAAAAATGACAACTATCTCATAACTAAGGCTAGCTGCTTTATAGCAGCAACTAGTAAGTGCTTTGTCTCGCCTCAAAAGTTTTGAGCAGCACACTCCACAAGGCCTTTATGAGCCCTTCCCTATTATTCTTAAACCTACGCTCAGAGATAAGTTCACATCTGGTGAGGTATGTATCACCTCCTTCCTTTATGTTTATAAGTCTGCAATGGAAAGAGCGACTGACCATAAAAAAAACCAAGTGTATCCTTCCCTGCTTGAGTCAGATATCTCAGTAGATCATGGTTCCTCATATGGCTATACTTACCACCTGGGAGGAGGCTAAACAAGCGCTGATTGTCGCATTTGTTTCCAAGCAGAGTTTACAACGGCAAAACAGGCCTTTATATACCTTAGCCTTCAAGAGGGAGAATCAATCCCCTCATTTATTGAGTGCTTTTATAGCAAAACTCAACCTCTGTTGCTGGCCAAACTGCTTCCTCTATATGATGTTATTGCTGCTATCGTGGCTAGCTTGGCTTCTTATCCCTCTTTATCAATGCATATCTCCGCAGTCAAGCACACCTTCTAAACTGTACGGTATATCAAAGAGGCACTACTATCAGAGGCTGACTTTCATGAACCTGAACTTCTTCAAAGAGCTCCACAGCGGGAATCAACTCTGACCCCTTCAGCCTCTTCTATGGATCTATTCCTCTGGAACCCAACTTCTGCAGAGATGTAGTGACAAAATACTCATCCACCATGTGAGGATAGCCAGAAAATACTGGCAGTTATGGGGCAGTGCTCCCCTCCAGCTTCAGTTCCAAAAGCCCAGCCGGTAAAGTCAGTTGGCCATTTGCCTGGTTCTTCTCTTTCTGAACGGTCTATTAAGGTGTGAAAAATATCACTATATCCAAGCAGCTGCCTCAATCCCCCTCAGCCTCACCTCAGGCTGCTCCTAATTCAAAACTGCAGTTAAGGGGCATCCCAAGCCGGTCACATCTAAAGCAAAAGTCACAATCATTATACTTATAAAGCCTCTTTTATAAATGTTGGTGCATCCACGATTCTCCCTTCAAAAGTCAAAGGGTAGATGAACGCAAATTTTTCTCCCCTGTGAGAAGATTAAGTCGGTTTCTCAGTCCCCTTTTAGTAGCTCGTTGAGGTGCATTGACAATCCCTCTGATGACGAGTCCAAAGGGAGTGGTGAATACGCAGGCTACTATGTCTCTGGAGCCTCAATGGAGTGCAGATTCCGGATAGGTTGAGGCCTGGAAGAATTGATATAGCCATGATACTAAGACGAACCTATCTCCAGCAGTTGTTAAGGTTTTCAGAGGTGTTCGATACCACTAGTGATGCTGACCAGCTTTGTGGGACAGTGATCTGATCCACTCATCAGGTTCATACCCTTAAATATATTAAAGATAAATACCCTGCGATGGCTCAACGCCTTGCCTCTACTCTTTGTTTGAAGGAGGTTATCGCCTTCCCCCCTAATTCTGGTAGCACAATAACTAAGGTAGAGGTCATCATCAACAAGGTGCGCATTCTAGCCATCCTTGATACTAATGCTCCAGTGAAAGTGGTCTATTTAAGGCTCATCAACAAAAATAAGTTGACGCCTGACCTGGACTATTTGTAAGAGTTAGAACTGCAGGGCCCAATAACACACGAGCTATTGGAGCCTACTCTTCTCTACCCATACGAATTGGGAAACTCTTACTGTCTGCCCCCGCTGTGGCATAAGAAAATAACGCATACAAACTGCTCATTGCTACTCAATTCATGATTGAGTATGACGGAATAGTCAATATGAATAGTTATTTCTCTCCCTTCTAAACTATGAAGTTCCTTTAGTCTTTACAAACAATGAGTCTAAGAAGAAGGAATATAGATTCATAGTTGAGTACCCTCATCCGCCCTCACTCTTACTTATACCACGTCGGGAAGAAACACAAAAAAGCTGCCTGATTCCGTAGATGCTTCAGAAGGACTTCCATTGTATGCTTCAGAATAGTTAGTAGTAAAAGCGGGTGAACAAAAGGTGATAGACACCAAGATTATCATGAAAATCCCCTGCAACTGCCTTCTTCACTTAACAAGCATTGATGGAATAAATCCTTTAGAACCTCAGTTGTTGTCAGGTATCCTAGACCCAGCTTATCAGCGACCAATTAATCTCCTGTTGGGGAATCTCACTAACAAGTACATAGTCGTAAAGAAGCATCTGTAGATTGGAAGAGGCCTGATGATCCTTAATGAGGATATTAAACAAGTTCACAGTATTGGTCTATAGCAGATATGGGCCTACTGGATGATCAATCGTTATGTACTTTGGCCACTGTTTAAATTTCTAATGATCTAAACCTGCAGAGATTAATAAAGTTCATAAGTTATTGGAGACTTATAGTGACATTTTCTCCAAATATGATACTGACTATGGGCATATGAAGGACTGGAGCCACACCATTGATGTTGGTGATACCAAGACTATTCAATCCAAACCTTATTGGAAATCAAAATCTGAGGAGCTCCAGATGAGGATGGGGCTTAAACAGTTACTGGATGCGGGGCTAATGGTGCCTTCTCAAAGCCCTTGGTCATCTTCACTATTGCTCATAAATAATAATAATTGTGGGCATTGGGTAGTTATGGACTACCACAAGCTGAATAACCTCACTAAGAAGGCAGCTACTCAATCCCCGAATTGATGATGCTCTGGCCCAACTCTCTGGGTCCATGTTATTTTCCGCTATAACTTGGCTATCTGATACTGGCAGATGGACCTTTCTCTGCAATACCAGGATAAGTGTGCGCTTATCTTTAGCAAGGGTCTCTTCCAACCTACCTGACTACCCTAAGGATTGTGCAACGCGCCCGCAACTTTCCAGCGAGCCATGGACCACATCTTGCAGGATCTGAAGCTTAATTGCGTAATTGTCTATCTTGACAATATCACCGTCTTCTCCCAAACGTTCAATGAGCACCTTTCACACTTAAAGGAAGTTTTCCAACGCCTGCAGGCCTCTCACATTAAGCTGAAGCCCTCTAAATGTACATTCTTCCAGAAGAAGTTAGATTTCCTGGGCCACGCCATCTCCTCAGATGGTATTCAGGCTCTTCATGATAAGGTTGAGGCGATATCCAATATGCCGGCACCCAAATCCCTCCGCAATACTCAGGCGTTCTTAGTCATGATGGGGTACTACCATCAATTCATCCCCAGATACGCTCAGCTCAGTGAGCCCCTTGTATGCCTTTTAGCAAAGAACACCACTTTCCATTGGAAAGTGGAACAACAGGCTGCTTTTAAAACGCTAAAAAACTTCTGTAGCGACGTCCAATCCTACACCACTCTGACGTTAGTAAACCATTCATGCTGTTTACTGATGCCTCTGAATACGCTGTTGGAGCTATCTTGGCCCAACTGGATGAACATGTGGTTGATCATCCCGTCTCATACTTCAGCAAGATGCTTTCTAAGGCAGAACACAGCTATAGCGTCACTTAGAAGGAGTTCCTTGCCATCTTGCTCGGTGGTAAACATTACTGACCTTTCTTATAAGGGACCTCGTTTAAAGTGATCACTGATCACTGATCACGCCTCCCTAAAGTGGTTACAGAATATGAAAGATCCCATCGGTTGGTTGGCACGCTGTGCATTGAAGCTCCAGCACTATGATATGATCATTGAGCACTGAGCTGTGATGAGACATGTGAATGTCAATGGGTTGACTCAGCTGCATGTCCTTCACTTAGATAATATTGAAGCAAAGAGGCTACATGACCTCCTAATGACCCCTGACGCTTGGGAGGATGAGAATAACCCAACCAGAAGATGCTAGCTCAACACTCCCATAATACTAAGATGGATGGGGAAACTATACAAGAGCGTAGGGGTGAAATGGTTACCCTACCTCTGACCATCTGAGCGACTACCTGTCATTATGGAGTCTTATGCCATCCTAAGGCATAGTCTTCAATTTTCAATTTATTCAAGGTACGCCAACCAGGGGATGGACAGTACCGATCAAAACACTCAAAACGGCAAAACAAACTAGTAACCAGGTGGGAAGCAGAAACTGCTTAACCCACCATGGCAGAGGGTGAGGAGGGGTCGGAGGGTTGGTTTTCAGAAAGACCCACCTCGATCAAGGGGTGTTGGTTACAGTACCGGATCAGAGCAGAGAGCCAGGGCGTTGGGGCATCTGCATAGTGGGGGCTGAGGTCAGCGTAGTAGGACTTTTCCACTTCTGCATTAAGATAATGATGGGAAAGTGTTTCAACAAAAGCTGCGAGGAGAACTTCAGCTTCTTTGCGGGCTTCAGGAAGTTGGGTGAAAAGGGAGATACTGTGGCGGGTGATTTTGGCTGAGGGGTTGAATGAAGCAAGCGTTGCGACATTTATAACAGCGATTTCAGCATCATCAAATAGTTTTGAGATGTCACTGCAGGGAGATTCAGGGAAGTCAGGGGGAAGAAGATGGTGGGCAGGCCATGGTGGAGCTGAGCCACTGACTGGGCCACCGCGGTGCGTAGTTTTGAGCAATGAGGAGAGGCCACCGCAGCTAAGGCGAGCTGGTAATCACTTTGGAAGGGGGCTGTATTGGATAGAGGAGCAAAATGGCGAGGGGTAGGGGTTTCATCAAAGTCAGGAAGGAAAAATTCTGCTCGACTATAATCGCCATGGCAGAGAGGTTGAACTGTATGCTTACTAATGAGGACATTACCTGATTCGTCAGTTTCAGCCAATAGATCCCATGGATTTTGGTTCACTGGAATAGTGGCGTTTTGATTTGAGTGGGTAGGATTTGGCGAATGGGCAGCTGCTTGGGTGCGAATGTTGGTCCAAGCATTGCTCTGATTGGCTGGCGTAGATTTAGGTGGGAGAGTGAGGATGGAGGTTTTGGGTGGGGCTGATTTTCCATGTGGGCCCACTGAACGAGATTGGAGGGTGGGAGGGGGCAGCAAAGCGCCCCATACTGAACCTCCAGAGGGGGGCTCAGAAGCTGCAGCAGCGGATTTGGCCTTAGGGTACGCTCTTTTTGCATGGTCGAGGCCAAAGCAGAGGGAACAAATCTGCCTACCGTTATTGACCTGAGCCCAAAAGAAATGATCAGGCGCTGCAGCCACACTAGCGCGGGGTGAGATTTGTTGAGCTATAGTAGGGTGGTGTGGTATGATGGTGGCTGTTTCACGAGGAGCAGCAAGGCGTTCTGCACCAGATGGAATGGCAAAGATGAGGTTGGCCTGAGTGCCATAAGCCATGAGCCCCGCGACCAACTGGTCATACAAAACCTGGGGTGGAAGGTGGGATGGGAGATTTGCAAAGGATACCACTAGCGTGATGTCTGAAGGGAGGCGAGTACAGGTTGTGGAAATGGGGTTTCTTTATAAATTAGAGGAGTTTGTGCTGCCGCTTCAGCATCCTCCTCAGATTGGAACCCAACGTCAAAGTAGCCCTTAAAAGGGCGGAAGTCTATAAAGCCAGCTGGTGCAAAGGCTGTAGTGGCTAGGTCAATAATTGCCTTATCAGCATATGGGAACAAACGCCCATAGTCCACTCTGAGGCAATAGCGAATAGCAGAGCGAGGGAGGGCGAGAGGATGGGGGCGAGAAGGGTGGACGCGCGCCAGGTGGAGCGCTAAGTCCCGTGGGGGGACAAAACGGTTGGAAGCAGTGGGCGGGCTGTTTGAGCCCATCCAAACGCGCTTGCCTGCAGGTTGGAAAACGCTAGGTGGGGGTGCACTGCTGCCCCACACTGGGGTGGCAGGCGGCAGAGCCAAGGACATCAAAGAATAGGTTTGGGCAGATGGCTGTGGATAAATAAACTTAAATTTAAAATCGCTCATAAGTGACTTTTAGCGGTTATAAGTTTTTCCATCCTAAAGCATAGTGGAGTGCGGAAAACCTATGAGTGGGTAAAAGAACGCTTCTACTGGGAGGGAATCATGGAGACCATTATCGAAGTCTTGGATGCCTTTTTAACATATAAAAAACAATCTAGCTTCAGAACCAAATATCAATATCAATCTACCACCCCTCAACAGTCTTTCCACACAATTTGTCTCAATAAATTGTCCCTCTACCCTAAACTACGGTGAAAACTCGATACATCTTGGTAGGGATTGATCACTTAACTAAATGGGTTGAGGCTGTGGCTCTTCCAGCTCAAACGTCCAAAGCCACTACCACTTTCCTCCATCAGTATATCTTCGCTCAACATGGTTGCCCCCAAGTTTTGCTCTGTGATAAATGGTAAAAACCTCACCTCCTGAGTGGTGAAGATCCTTGCTACATCCATGGGCACGCAACAGTTCTTTTCTGCTCCCTATAACCCCCATCTAATGGTATCATGGAAAGAGCCAATGGGACCCTAGTCTCTATATTACGGAAAATGGCCACTTCAGACCCCCTTTACTGTGATCTGTACTTATCAAGTGACCTCATGACCTACCGGATCAGTTTCCACCAGGTCCTTAAGATGTTTCCATCTTGTGTGTTGTATGGCTAAGAATCTGGGGTACCTGCTTTACTCGCCAAAGATGTTTTCTCAGATAAGACTGATCTGGATCAAGCCATGAAGAATTTGGCGCAGCTCATCATCCAGTTACAGTCTGAGGCGATGAACAATTTAACAAAAACTGTCACAAAAGAGGACCAAGAAGCCAATGAACTCTGGCCACCACTCCCTTCCTTCCAAGTGGCAGACTTGGTACTCTACTAATACAACTAAATCATGCCTATAAATAAAAAGCTTGGGTTCATATGGGTTAGCCTTTTATTATTATGTATAAGCAAGAAATGAGTAGTTTAGTGAATCCCTTGCTTCTGGAGTTACAATTAACTGAGTGCTTTGAAGGTTCTTGCAACCTTATTCCCCCTACCACTCTTGAAGGGTGCAATGTCAGGCAATTAAAAGGTCGGTGTATTGAAAAGAGTGGTTCAGAGAAAAGATGAAAAGATTGGCCAGAAGACCCTGGTTGATTCCCAATGGAACCTCTTAAATTGGGGTAACATGTCTATTAATAATTGGGCAAATAAAATAAGTTCAGGTGTTCAGATTACACCAAATTATCAGTTAAATTTGGGGAGTCCATCGGAGGCTCCTACCCAGGCCACTTCTATTTTAGTACAGCCTACCCCATGGAGACCAGCCCTTTTTATAGGATTGGAGGGGGTTCAGCAAGGTAAAATATTTTTCCACCTTCTGATTGGTCCAAATTTATAAAATCCCTGCCTCACGGGATCATTTTCCCAGCTGTCACTTCCCATCTTCCCTTGCATTGAAGTGAGGTGAATCTCAACTGATCTGATATAATGAATTCCAATATTCTCTAACATAGACATTATTAAGCAATTCAAACTATGAGCCTTGAAGTCTAAATACTAGCATTAACTTATTATGAGGGTCACTTCTTACCATCCTTTCCACTACTAAAAAAAATATTATAAAAACAATCTTTAATTTTAATTTAAATTATTAGTATCTTATTATAGCGATTGATTACTCCCTTGTCAGACATTTTCCTTCTCGACTTTTGAAAAAAATGTTGGAGGTAAGAATGCCCCTGAATCTGCTACTATGATCAGCCAATTACATATCTGATCTTTGAACAATACTATGGTTAATGAGGATATGAGTACCAATGGCGAAAAGACCTTGGCGGATTTTCAATGGAACCCTACCCATCAGGAAAATATGTTTTATAATCAAAATTGGCTTAATAAGGTAAGAATTGATAGTAGGATTGCTCTGACTCCTCGGCTGAATTTGAGGTGTTCATTACCACATGGGTCTGTTCTCCCCTGAGGTGAGAAGATTTTACCCACCAGTGATTGGGTACAATTTATCAAATCATTACCACATAGGTTGGTTAGGCCACAAAATATTTACCCTTGTTCTGATAGGCCAAAAGCCTATACTTCCTAATTTGGATGACTCAGCTTTTTAATACTATAGCCCCAAAATCCCAAGGCCCTGAGATTTAAACTAGTTTAAATATGAAATAATAATGTCGAATAGAGGAGCTTTTTGGCTTGCCCCACATAAACAATAAAAAAGATATAAAAAACTTTAAAAAAGCATTTATTATTACTTTTAATCTAAAAGCAAGTTTCATATATCTTAATAATAATTTGTGGCATCTATTGGCGGATCCCACAAACTGGTTCTCTACAGGGGGTTACCCTGTATACTTTGATAAAATATTAAAGCAATGGAGAGTGTCACCCGTTGGGTGCAAATGGGGAAGGGGCTGAATATGATGATTGAATGTACAGCCCTACTGCTTTGATGTTTGGAGAAGAATGATTTGAGCGCATATTAATACCTGAGTCTCGCCACATCACCTGGCTGGCCACTGAAGCCGTGAGAGACTTTACTCATGGCATCCTTAACCCTGGTGACATTGCGTCCCGCGAATGAGCGTCATTGGTAGAGGAACGCCACTTGTTTCTCTATGAGACTAGTGTCCTCCCAGAGACCTATAGCCAGCTTACAAATTTGACCACCTACGTACGCAAGTTTGCTCACCTCGCCTTGGTCCACATGATGCATCTCTTAGCCAGACATCACGAAGAGCTACATTGACACCTAGATACCCATGCAGCTCTGAATTTAGCCTATGATAAGTTGTACCAACTGACCTCCAAACATCTTGGAGCAGTCAGATCTGGTGTGGAAGCTAATCGCAACTTCATCATTCAGCTGCATGATTAACTTACTACCATGGACACTGGGATTGTAAAGTATGTCGAGGGGGCCATGAAGATCTTTAGGGATGAACTGAACGCTTCCACCGCTAACACCCACTTGTTGTTGGAGGAGTTTGCTAATGAACTTGAAAAGCACAATGAGCAAATGCACTGGGACCTTTAGCCCCTGACTCCGTCCCTCAAGAGGAATATGAACAGCGTGTGGCTGTGGTAGAGTGACAGTTAACTCAGGCCTTTTCACGTGTTGATGAGCTTGAACGCCATCTGTTGCTTGAACCATCTAGCGCCAACTCTCCCTTGCGGCCAAGGTTGTTCAGCTAGAAAAGGAGCTAGCTCTCAAAGCTTCATTTGAAAATACCAAATATTTAGCGCGTCGCCTGAATGAATGTGAAACTAAAGCAAAAGTGATAAAAGCTTCACTGGAAAGCCCTGTGCTGCTGAAGGAAGTATTTAGTCAATTAATGCAGGTCAAGCGGAAGTATGAGCAGATCAAGGATGGAGTACAAGGCCCAAGCTCACACCCTCATGACGATGAAGGGTGTAAACAAATGAAAGAAGAGCTGAATAAACGTTTGGAAGCTGTGGAAGCTGCTCAAATAAACCTAAGATCGCTAGTGTCACAACTCCACTTCCAAGTCAATGCTTTGGAGAGCCGAGTGGAAGATCTTGAAACTCACAAATTAGGGATCGAAGCTTGACTGAGACTATGTGAATCTGGGCCCCAAGAAGCCCTCTTTAAAATTAAAACTCGGCTCAAAGCCATGCAAGGCCATTTTGATCGCCTTTCACGCACCTTTGACCAGTTAAACTTTTGCTCTGAAACCCCAGAAATAGAAGCTTCAGCTAGTCATACCCTTACTGGGGTGACTTTAGTTCATTCAAACTGACGTTCAAAGACAAGTTTATCCCCGGTGAGGGAAGCATTGCTTCGTTTTTATACGTTTACAAAGCGGCTATGGAAAGGGCAACCAATTGTCAGAAGGCCAAACATATCCTTTCCTGTTTGGGTCACATGGCACAGGAGGTGATGGTCCCACATATGGATGCTCTTAGCACCCGGTCTGAGGTTAAAGAGGCCCTCATAAACACGTTCAGCTCAAAACAGGCTTTAAGCATGAAAAGGCAATCCTTTATGCATTTGAGTATCCAAAAAGGGGAGTCAGTGGTCACTTTTGCAGAACGATTCTATATGGAAGCCCAGACATTGTTAACTTCAAAGATGTTGACTTTGGATGATGCTGTAGCTGCCGTTTTGACTGGAGTGGCATCTCACCCTCCTCTAGCGATGCACATCACCTCAGTTAAACGCTATTTCCATACCATTCAAGATATCAAGGAGGCGTTAATAGATGTCGCTGACTTCCATAAGCCTGAAGTTTCTCGCGGAGCAGTATCCCATTTTCGCATTTTAACCATTGAGGATCCAAAGCTTAATCCTCGAGCCCTAGCTATTGAAGACAAGAAGGAGCCCCAACAGTAAATGGGCCCTGAGGAGCATAAAACCAAAGCAAAACGCCCTGAACGCGCTCAGTGCAAATACTGCTATAAGTTCGGACACAAGGAGGCTGTGTGCTGGAAAAAGAAAGCTGATGCGGAGGAACAGGAGCAGGCAAAAGTAATGTTGGCGTAGGGAAAGGCACACCTATTGCTGACAAATCTCATGTGCCTGATTCATTTGAATAACTTATGCCATTACCTCGCGTTACCAATACCCTGGGGATGATTCTGAGGGAGGTACAGATGAGGTTGGCTATTTCGTTGTAGGAGTACCTGCTGAAGTGGAAGTCCCCGATTGCTTGAACGCTGGAGGAGTAGATGAGGCCACCATACCTGAAGAGATGTATCTCCATCAAGTATTAGGGGAACTGGCCATTATTGACACTACAAGTGACATGGATGAGATCTTGTCTAACCTTATTTGCCCTCTTCAGCCTGGCCATACCCTGCAGTCCATCCTGAAAAATTACCCCAAGACCGCGTGCAAATTAACCTCCACTTTTCATTTTAAGGAGGTCTTAGCGCTATCGCCCACTTTTGGGGGATACTTACATAGGTCAAAGTGGTTATCCAAAAAGTTTGGGTGATGGCTATCCTAGATACAGGCTCCCCGGTGAACGTAATCTCTTACAAGTTGATGAAAAAGATCAAACTTGCACCTGACTTGGAGTACAACCAAGACTTTGGAACCGCTGGTCCCAACAACACCCACGCACTTGGTGCTTACTCGTCCCCTTCCCATTCATATTGGAAGGCTTATTCTATCAGCCCCCACAGTGGCTTTGGATAACTAACGCCTCATGATATGCTCATAGGTACTCAGTTTATGATTGAATATGAAGGTATTATCAATATGAAGCAGGAGTCTGTCGTTGCTCAACTATGAAATCCCTTTAATTCTAGCCAATAAAGAACCCAGCAAGAAGGAATACTCTTGCATGGTTGAGTACCCACTTTCTGCTTTACCTATACATTATACCACCTCTGGGCGATTTACAAAAAAATTGCCTGATTCAGTGGATGCTATCAAAGGTATTCCATTTTATGCAGCCGATGAGGTGGTGATTAAGCCTGGTGAACAACGGGTTGTAGACACGAAAATCACTCTCAAAATCCCTGGCCACTGTTTATTACACCTCTTAAGCATTGATGGAGTTAGCCCTTTTGAGCCTCAGGTATTGCCTGGCGTTTTAGACTCAGCCTATCAGAGGCCTATTACTCTACTGTTGGGAAACCTCGCTGAAAAGGACATAATTGTAAGAAAGCATCAGGAGGTGGGCTGAGGGTTTTTACTCCCTGTGGAGGAAGTTGAACAAATCCATTCCATTGGATTGATGGCAGATTTAGGCCTGCCCGCAGATAACCTGGTATGTACCCTACCAAATGTCCATATCTCGGATGAGCTGACCTCAGATGAGTTGGAGAAAGTGCATACTCTCTGGATGAGTATAGTGATATATTCTCAAAGTCGGACAATGATTATGGCCACATGAAGGGCTGGTGCCATTCCATCAATGTGGGTGATGCCCATCCCATTAGGTCAAACCTTATTGCAAGTCAAAGGTGGAGGAGCAACAAATGAGGACGGAACTCACGCAGTTATTAGACGCAATAATTAGTTCCTTTGCAAAGCCCTTGTTCCTCCCCCCTTTTGCTAATTAAAAAGAAAAACGGAGGTCATTAGATAGTTATGGATTATCGCAGGTTAAACAATCTTATAAAAAAGGAAAGCTATCCTATTTCATGCATTGACGAGCCCTAACCCAGCTTTCAGGCTCAATTTTTTCTCCGCCATGGACTTGACCAGTGGTTATTGCAAATGGATCTATCTCCCCAATACCATGAGAAATGCGCTTTGATATGCAGTGGAGGTCTTTTCCAACCCACGCAATTACCCCAAGGGTTGTGCAACGCACCTGCCTCTTTCCAGCGTTCAATGGACCACATTTTGCAGGATCTTAAAAACCTGTCATCATCTATCTTGATGACATTACCGTATTCTTGAAGTCCTTTAACGAACACCTTGATCATTTGAAGGAGGTATTCCAATGCTTATGACGCTCAAATATCAAATTAAAACCTTCAAAGTGTACTTTTTTCCAAAAGAAATTAGACTTTCTCAGACATTCCATTTAGAGAGGGTATCCAACCCATACAAGATAAGGTTGAAGTGATTGCCAGAATGCCTTCCTCCCCAAAAATCTATGGGATATACAGGTATTTCTAGGGATAATGGGGTATTACCATCAGTTCATCCCTAAGTTTACCCAACTCAGCGAGCCCCTTGTTCGTTTACTGAAAAAGGATATCCCTTTTCAATGGAGCAGTGAACAGAAGGCTGCTTTTGAAACGATGAGGCTGCTGATACAAGAAAGGGCCTATCCTAAGGCATCCTGATTATGGAAAACCGTTTATTTTGTTTACAGATGCCTCACTATGCAGTTGGGGCCATCCTAGCCCAACTGGATGAAAAAGGGGTAGATCATTCTGTCTCATATTCCAGTAATATGGTATCAAAGGTGGAACGCAACTATAGTGTTACCGAGAAGGAGTGTCTTGCCATTCTACTAGCAGTGAAGCATTAACCGCCCTTCTTGTATGGGACCTCTTTCACTGTGATTATGGACCACGCATCATTAAAATGGTTGCAAAACATGAAGGACCCTACAGGCGGTTAGCTCGCTGGGCTCTAAAGCTCCAGCATTATGACATGAAGATCAAACACTGCACTGGAACCCATCACATGAATGTTGATAAATTAACTCAGCTGCCCATCCTTCACTTAGATAACAGTGAAGTGGAGCGGCTGTATGATCTTTTAATGACCCTGAATGACTGGGAGGATGAGGATGAGCCTGTGCAGAGGATGTTGGCCCAGCACTCCCATAACACTAAAGTAGAAAACAGGAAGTTGTACAAGCAAGTAGGGGCGAAGTGGTTGCCTTACCTATGGCCCTCGGAACGTGTACCCGTTATCCTGGAAGATTATTGAACTTTAGGCCATGGAGGAGTAAAGAAAACCTACAAGTGGATTAAGGATCGGTAATTTTGGGAGGGAATCATGGAACCATCATTGAATTCTTGGATGCTTGCCTTACATGTAAGAAGCAGTCTCAGCTCAAGACTAGATATCAATATCAGCTGACTACCCCGCAACAGCCATTTTATACCATAAGCTTGGACGTAGTAGGGCCGCTTCCTCAGACCACAGGTGGAAACAGATATATCTTGGTAGTTATTGACCACTTCACGAAGTGGGTTGAAGCTGTGGCGCTGCTGGCCCAAACTGCTAAGGCCACTGCTACCTTTCTACATCAAAATATTTTCACTTGACATGGGTGCCCTCAAGTACTATCTTGTGACAACGGAAAAAATTTCACCTCCAGAGTAGTTAAAATTTTGGCTACCTCCATGGGAGCCCATCAACTGTTCTCAGCTCCATATAACCCATCAACCAATGGTGCATTGAAGTGAGCAAATGGCACTTTGGTTTCTATCTTATGGAAAATGGCCTCGTCTGATCCCCTTCATTGGGATCATTATCTCCCTAGCACCCTTATGGCTTATCAAATTAGCTATCACCATATCCTTAAAAATCCCCTTTCTGAGTCTGTGTATGACAGGGAACCAGGCATACCTGCTCTTCTAGGCTAAGGATGTCTTCTCTGAGAGGAGAGGAGCCTGAGAAAGCCATGCAAAGGTTAGCTAACCGCATCATTCAGCTTCAATCAGAGGCTATGACCAACCTAGCCAAAATGGTCACTAAAGGAGGCCAAGCTGCCAATGAGATTCAGGCTCACCCCTACCTTCATTCCAAGTGTCGGATATGGTTTTATATTACCACAATTGCATAACTCCTCAAAGTGGCAAACATGGATCAATCTGGGAGGGGCCATTTACCATCACATATAAGAGACGAAATGAGTTTTCTATAAAGTCTTTGGCTACAGGAATTACCATAAACTGGGTACATGGCTGCTTCCTATGGCCCTACACCCCCCAACATTATTGAGGGGCGCAATGTTGGATATTCTCCTTCTTGACTTTTGAAAAAGAACGTTGGAGGTAAGATTGCCCCCAAATCTGCTACTACAATCAGCCAATTACATGTCCAATCTTTGAACAATACTATAATTAATGAGGATATGAGTACCATTGGCAAAAAGACCTTGGCGGATTCTCTGTGAAACCCTACCCATTGGGAAAATATGTTTTATAATCAAAATCAGCTTAATAAGGTAAGAACTGATAGTAGGATTGCTCTGACTCCTCAGCTGAATTCAAGGTGTTTATTACCACATGGGGTCTGTTTTCCCCCGATGTGAGAAGATTTTACCCGCTGGTGATTGGGTGCAATTCAACAAATCATTACCACACGGGTATGTTCTCCCCTGAGGTAAGAAAATATACTCACCAGTGATTGGGTACAATTTATCAAATCATTACCACATGGGTTGGTTTTGCCACAAAATATTTACCCTTGTTCTGATGGGCCAAAAGCCTATATTTCCTAATTTGTATGACTCAGCTTTTTAATACTATAGCCTCAAATTCCCATGGCCCCAAGATTTGAACTAGTTTAAATATGAAATACTAGTATCAAATAGAGGAGCTTTTGGCTTGCCCTGCATAAACAATAAAAAAGATAAAAAAAACTTTATAAAAGGCGTTTATTGTAACTTTTAATCTAAAAATAAGTTTCATGTATTTTAAGAATTTTTGTGGCATCTATCAGCGGATCCCACACCCTTAAATATTATTCCGCAGTAGAGAACAACTTCTCCTGCAAACTATTGTTGAAATTAAAGTGAAAAACGTCCCTGTGATCATATCCTAAAGCCTAAAATCCAACAATGGACACCATCCTAGTAATCAAAATTATGATGCGTTCTTGTGTAAATAGAGAAAATCAATGTGTTTTCAATAACTTTTTTAGCATTTGAAGCACTTGAAAAAAGTATAAAAGGTTAGAAAATGCACAACTTTAAATTAAACAAAGCTGATATCAATTTTTTAAGACTCAATGGAATTCTTAGTCATATTTTTTAACATCTACTGAACTAGGCCTTGACCCCAGAAGCTTGATGCTGCTAACCGCATAAAAAAGACCAGAAACAAAAGAGTTTTAGAGGTTATTTTGGGAACGGTGGGGTATCATTGTCAATTTATTTAAGAATTTGCACAGCTAACTTGTTGCAATTTTATATGACCAACCATATGAACAGTTATAATCTTATTTATTTATCTATAATGCAAACAGAGGATTTCACTTATCTCCTCGCTGCTGCATCAGCGTTATTCTGTAGTATTAGTTGACCAATTAACTCTCCTCAGTGCCTCCTCTTTATGATATTTAATAGTGATGATAAAATCCTTAGTCTTCACTAATGAAACTATAAAATTTAAAATAAGTCACTTACCTTTCCCCCAGCCATAATTTTAAATCATCTATTAATGTGAAAACTAATATGCCCCTGCGCTAGTGTAAACTTGTCATTGATATGTTTATTATTATTCATTTGACCATTTTTCATGTGTCTCAGTTAAGATATCTGATTATTATAATTGTGTAAATTCTCCCAGGACTAAAGCTTTAGAGTCCCTGTCTTTTCCAACTCTTATGCAACGACTTATAATCCCTTGGTGATATTAAGTCATCAGATATTTACAATAATAAGAACTAGGTATCTGGAAAGCATATCAGGGCGTCCTGACATATTAAAAAAAATATGTTCTCACCGTAGCTTTTTAAAGCCAATCATGACTGATATTATTAACCACAGGCCCCTTAACCACTGTCAGTTTCTAAATATATTGCTTATAACTTTATATCAAATTTACCAAGAAAAAAATAAAAGAATTTAACATGTGAGTTTCTCAAAGAATCATTGTCTTCAAATAGTAGTTTATTTTTGTGCTTACTGACCTGTGCAGTTGGGATTTGACACCTAGCACTCCTTTAAACATGGCTAAATCAATACATAATCTACTGAGGAATGAGGTAACTTTACAGTGGTCCTCCGAGTGTATAAAATTCATTTAAAAAGGTAAAATGTGTTAGTGAAGGCTTATGTGTTAAGCTTTCTGAATTTAGTCACTACTTTTTCACAAAAAGTTTTTTTATCCGCAGTTAGGGCTATGATCTCTCAATTAGTTTAAGATATTGAAGATCACTATGTAGTTTTAGTGGCCATTCACTTAACAAACATAAATAATTGAATTGTAATTGAGCGCAAATACCTATTTATTATTTTTCCTGAAAACAATTCTAAATTTACATGCATGAAACCAAATTCCAAATAATCCTTGATCAAACATAGATACAATAACTTTATAATCAAAAAGAACTGAAATGTTTATTAGCATGTTGTGCACTGAAGCTTCAAGATTATGAATATGAAGTAATCAGTTTCTCTGGCCCATCTCACCAAAAATGAATATAAGCTTTTTATAGTAACAATAGTCACCACTTTGCGTCCTTACATCAATTAGTTAAAAGTAAAAGCAAATAGTTATTTACATGAGACGCCTAAAATCTGAAAGCCGTCAAACTAACTTTTAGGGATATGTATATTAGAAATGGGGAGGAGTGGTATCATAGCGGGGTGGTTCCTGCACCAATATGGGTTAGGTTTTTATTATAAATTGTCTTGAAACCAGCAAAGGCTAAAAAACTCAGCGTGGTATATTTGTCCCAAGGTCAACCTGCCTCATTTACCTTTATATTAGAAATGGGGTGCTCTACAAAGTAAGGGACAATAGTCAAAAAACCATATATCCCATGCTGTAATACCACCCAACAATAGTTATGCAGGCCCACAAAGCTGTTTTCCACAAAATGTTGAACAAACACTATGACAGATTTAACATGTTATTACTAGGAGCCCACATGATTTAGTATTTAAGATTTTTTATAAAATTTTATGGTTGCTAGTCTTATTGGCCATTGAAGTCCTTGATTACCTTCCAAATTATAAACCCAAATAGTCCTAGAATACTATATCAATTGATGTCATAGGGCTCTTTCCAGTTTATACTTTTAACCATAAATATATCATTGTAGCCATCAATCACTTAACAAACTGGGTTGAGTCCAAGCCCATTTGCAACTTCAGGGCAATGAACACCGCTTAGTTCTTTTTAAAAGATATATAGCGACTAGGATTCCCACAAACTATCATAACAGATAACATTACTAACTCTACCTCAAGGATAGAATCAAATTGATTGCTAATGAGAGTTTAAGGACTCCTTACTCCCCCATATCATCTAAGACCATTAGGATGGGCAAAAGGGTTAACAGAACTATGAGAAAATCCTTTTCAAGTTCATCATAGCATTACTTCCTAGTGGATCTTCTATGTAAGCTCCATGTTATTTGCATATAATTTTGGTCACCACAGTGCTACTGTATTTTCACATTTTCAAATCTTTATGGATGACAAGCCTTTCAGACTCATTTATTGCAAATAAGTATGGAAAATAAAGGTTCAGATCAAGCCTTAAATTATTTTTATTTAACTAGTTTAAGCACTAATTAAGATTCAGACCAAGGCTTAAAAATTATTTTTGACATTCAAAATCAACTAAAATATTATAGAAGCTAACGCCAAGTAACACTACATATGTTCAAGGAAGGAGACTCTTAAAATTCAAAGATTTCTTACTTGGGTATCAAAACATGCTTTTTAATCAGGAAGAAGTTCAGCTGAAAGATCCTCACTTATTTGCCAGTATCTTATAGTAAATTAAAGGTTTGGAAGCTCAATAGGCTTATATAGTTTTATATGACTTTTATGGTGTTGGGCTAATCTTCCATATGAATATGGAAATTTCTACCAACGCAGGCAAAGATAAAAGCTGATGATTTCTTTGCTAACAGCTTGTTGACACTCTTAGTAAATCAACTCTGATAAAAAAACTTTATCTGAGAGTTAAAAAAAATAACTTACTATAAGAAGGTATGATTTGATGATTAATTTCATGATCTTTCACTAGGCCAGGAGCCAGTATTTATACCTCTAGAGCATCTACTGACCATACTTTGAGCACGCAATTTTCCTCAGATATTATTTTCCACCTCAGTTTAGCCCATGAATTGATATAACCACGACCTTTTACTAGGACTATTGGTGGCAAAATACTCTAAAAATTGGAAGGTTGCAGGAACAACAATTGCAACTCAAATGTATAAACTTGTCCTAAAGTCAACCTGAATTTAGTTTATCATACAGTTTTTAAAATATGAGTACTAGTAAAATTGACATCACTATAAGATTAATGACATACCCTAAATTAGGACATTGACAGGCTGTTGGACATTCTCCTTCTTGACTTATGAAAAAGAATGTTGGAGGTAAGAGTGCCCCTGAATCTGCTACTATGATTGGCCCATCACCTGTCCAATCTTCAAATAATATTGTGGTTATCAATGATATGAGTACCAACGGCAAAAAGACCTTGGCGGATTCTTGGTGGAACCCTATCTATTGGGAAAATATGATTTATAACAAAAATTGGCTTAATAAGGTAAGAACTGATAATAGGATTGCTCCAATTTCTCAGCTAAATTTGAGGTGTTCATTACCACATGGGTCAGATCACCTCCGAGGTGAGAAGATTTTACTCATTGATGATTGGGTACAAATTAACAAATCATTACCCCACAGGTCGGTTTTGCCACAAAATATTTATCTTTAATCTGATAGGCTGAAAGCCTATATTTCCAAATTCAAATGACTCAGCTTTTTAATACCTTAGCCCCAAATACCCATGGTAACAGGATTAAAACTAGTTTAAATAGGAAATACTAGTATTGAAAAAAGGACCTTTTTTGGCTTGCCCTGCTTAAGCAATAAAAAACATAAAAAACTTTAACAAAGCGTTATTTATTACTTTTATTTTATAAATTAAGTTTCTCACTTTGATAAAATATCTGTGGCATCTGTCAGTGGATCCCACAAACTAGTGCTCACTACAGGGGCTCACCCTGAATATTTCAATAAAATATTAAAGCAATGGAAGCTGTAAACGTGAGCAGCTCTTCTGGTTCTTCTTTAACTGAATCACAATTAGTTGTTCTTGAGAAGCAACTAGCCAGCTCTTTCTACCAACTCAAAAAGCTAGAGCAACGGCCATTCAAATTACCTATAAAGGACAGATACACCCCAGGTGAAGGGAGCATTTTCCTTTTTGTACGTCTATGAAGCTGCAATGGATGGCGCCACTGATAAACATAAAGTTCAGTAAATTTTTCCCTGTTTAAGCCACAAAGATCAAGAGTTGATCGTTCCTCACCTGGATCCTCAGCACACCTGTCCAGATGTTAAGAAGGCCTTTTGGCTGAATTTGATCCAAGCAGAGTTTATACAGGGGGAAAACAGGCTTTTATGCGCCTTACCATGTATGAGGGTGAAATTCTCGTTAGTTTTGCTGAGCGTTTCTATCTTACTGCTCAAAGGCTGACTACATCTAACCTGCTTACCCTGGATGATGCTATCACCACCATATTAACAGGGTTAGCTTCACAGCCCTCTCTCACCAGGCATATCATATCAGTGAAACGCCACTTTACAACCTTCCGTGATAAAAAAGAGGCTTTGTTAGATGTCGCCCATATTCCTTTAGGTGAGCTGCGGCCTATTGAACTGTTGGAAGTGAGGCCACCTGTGCCTATTCTCCCTGCCAAACCTGCTTCTTTGGTGCGACTTAAAACGGACATCCCTCATTCATGCAAAGCGGAGATCCCTACTGTGGTTTCCCCTTCAGCTCAGCCAATAGGTGCGCGTCCTAAGGGTATATCCTCCAGAACTACTGGGGTTGTGAAAATGCCGGTTAAAGTGAATCTAATTACCCCACCTCTCGTGGCTGTCTCCCCCACTTCAATTGCAACCTTGCTTATGATTGAGAATACCCCTGAGGCCAACTATGAGGGGGTTATGATGATGTTGGGTACTACATATTGGGAGCTCCAGCAGAAGTGGAGGTCCCTGATCGCCTAAACACCAAAGGAGTATATGAAACCATCATACCTGAGGATACTTACCTCTGCCAAGTTATAGGTTGTAAGGTAATTATTGACACAGCCAGCGACGCGGATGAGGTGTTGTCTAACCTTATTTGCCCTCTCCAGCATGGCCATACCATGCAGTCCATACTGGAAAATTACCCCGAGACCGCGTGAAAATTAACCTCCACTTTTCATCTTAAAGAGGTCTTAGCGCTATTGCCCACTTTTGGGGGGATACTTATGAAGGTCGAAGTGGTTATCCAAAAAGTTTGGGTGATGGCTATCTTAGATACATGCTCCCCGGTGAACGTAATCTCTTTCAAGTTGATGAAAAAGATCAAACTTGGACCTGACTTAGAATATAACAAAGACTTTGGAACTGCTGGTCCCAACAACACCTGCGCACTTGGTGCTTACTCGCCTTTTCCATTCATATTGGGAAGCTTATTCTATTGGCCCCTGCAGTGGCTTTGGATAATAACGCTTATGATATGCTTATAGGTACTCAGTTTATGATTGAATATGAAGGTATTTCAATATGAAGCAGGGGTTCTTTCATTGCTTAATTATGAAGTCCCTTTAGTTATAGCTAATAAAGAACCCAGCAAGAAGGAATACTCTTGCATGGTTGAGTACCTGCTTTCTCTTTTTTTTAGTACTAGATGGTCCCAAACTGCTTTCTGCTTTACCTATACATTATACCACCTTGGGGCAAAGTACAAAAAAATTGCCTGATTTCGTGGATGCTACAGAAGGTATTCCATTTTATGCGGCCAATGAAGTAGTAAATAAACCTGGTGAACAACGGGTTGTAGACACGAAAATCACTCTCAAAATCCTCTCGCCACTGCTTATTACACCTCTTAAGCATTGACGGAATTAGCTCTGTTGATCCTCAGGTATTGCCTGGTGTTTTAGGCCCAGCCTATCTGAGGCCTATTACTCTATTGTTGGGGAATCTCACTGATAAGGATATTTGTAAGAAAGCATCAGGAGGTGGGCTGATAGTTTTTACTCCCTGTGGAGGAAGTTGAACAAATCCACTCTATTAGCTCGATGGCAGATTTAGGCCTGCCTGCATATACCCTGGTATGTACCTTGCCAAACGTCCATATTTTAGATGAGCTGACCTCAGATGAGTTGGAGAAAGTGCATACTCTCCTGGATGAGTATAGTGATATATTCTCAAAGTTGGACAATGATTATGGCCACATGAAGGGCTGGTGCCATTCCATCAATGTGGGTGATGCCCATCCCATTAGGTCAAAACCTTATTGCAAGTCAAAGGTGGAGGAGCAACAAATGAGGACGGAACTCAAGCAGTTATTAGACGCAATAATTAGTTCCTTTGCAAAGCCCTTGGTCCTCCCCCTTTTGCTAATTAAAAAGAAAAACAGATGTCATTGGACAGTTATGGACTATCGCAGGTTAAACTCTCTTACAAAAAAGGATAGCTATCCTATCCCACGCATTGACGATGCCCTAGCCCAGCTTTCAGGCTCAAACTTTTTCTCTGCCATGGACTTGGCCAGTGGTTACTGGCAAGTGGATCTATCTCCTTAAGATCAAGAGAAATGCGCGTTGATATACAGTGAAGGTCTTTTCCAACCCACGCGATTACCTCAAGGGTTGTGTAATGCACCTGCCTCCTTCCAGTGTGCGATGGATCACATTTTGCAGGATCTTAAGTTAACCTGCGTTATTGTCTACCTTGATGACATTACCGTATTCTCAAAGTCCTTTAATGAACACCTTGATCATTTGAAGGAGATATTCCAACGCTTACGACGCTCAACTATCAAATTAAAACCTTCAAAGTGTACTTTTTTTCTAAAAGAAATTAAACTTCCTCAGACATACCATTTCTCAAGAGGGTATCCAACCTATACAAGACAAGGTTGACACGATTGCCAGAATGCCACCCCCCAAAACCTACGGGATATGCAGGTATTTCTAGGGATGATGGGGTATTACCATCAGTTCATCCCTAAGTTTGTTCAACTCAGCGAGCCTCTTATTCATTTACTAAAAAAGAATATCCCTTCTCAATGGGGTACTGAACAGAAGGCTGCCTATGATACAATGAAGTTGCTGCTACAAAAATGGCCTATCCTAAGGCATCCCAATTATGAAAAACCGTTACTTTGTTTACAGATGCCTCATACTACGCCGTCGGGGCCATCCTAGCCCAACTGGATGAAAAAGGGGTAGATCATCCTGTCTCATATTTTAGTAATGTGCTATCAAAGGCTGAATGCAACTATAGTGTTACTGAGAAGGAGTGTCTTGCCATTCTACTCACAGTGAAGCATTACCGCCCTTTCTTGTTTGGGACCTCTTTCACTGTGATCATAGACCACGCATCTTTTATATAGATTGCAAAATATGAAGGACCCTATGGGGCGCTTAGCTCGCTGGGTTATAAAGCTCCAGCATTACAATATGAAGATTGAACACCGCGCTGGAACCCGCCACATGGATGTTGATGGGTTAACTCGGCTGCTAATCCTCCACTTAGACAACAGTGAAGCGGAGCAGCTGTATGATCTTTTAATGACCCCAAACTACTGGGAAGATGAGGATGAGTCTTTACAGAGGATGTTGGCCTGGCACTCCCATAACACTAAAGTATAAAGTGGGAAGTTATTTAAACAAGTGGGGGGCGAAGTGGTTGCCTTACTACGACCCTCAGAACGTTTACCTGTTATCTTGGAAGCTCATTCATTTAGGCCATGGAGGAGTAAAGAAAACCTATGAAAGGATAGAAGGATCGATATTTTTGGGAGGGAATCATGAAAGCCATCATCGAAGTCTTAGATGCTTGCCTTACATGTAAGAAGCAGTCTCAGCTCAAAGCTAGATATCAATATCAGCTGACTACCCCGCAACAGCCATTCCATACCATAAGCTTGGATGTAGTAGGGCCGCTTCCTCAAACCACAGTTGAACACAGATTTATTTTAGTAGGCATTGACCACTTCACGAAGTGGGTTGAAGCTGTGGCGCTGCCAGCCTAAACTGCTAAGGCCACTCCCACCTTTCTCCTTGAAATACTTTCACTCAACATGGGTGTCCTCAAGTACTACTCTGCGACAATGGAAAAAACTTCACCTTCAGAGTAGTTAAAATCTTGGCTACTTCCATGGGAGCCCATCAACTAATGGTACAGTGGAGCGAGCAAATGGTACTTTGGTTTCTATTTCACAGAAAATGGCTTCATCTGATCCCCTTCATTGGGATCAATATCTCTCCCTAGCGCTCTTATGGCTTATCAAATTAGCTATCATCAGATTTTAAAAATGTCCCCTTTCTGAGTTTTGTATGGCAGGGAACTGGGCATAACTGCTCTTCTAGCTAAGGATGTCTTTTCTAGAGGAGAGGAGCCTGAGAAAGCCATGTGAAGGTTAGCTAACCACATTATTCAGCTTCAATTAGAGGCTATGACTAACCTAGCTAAAACAGTTACTAAAGAAGGCCAAGCTGTTAATGAGCTCCAAGCTCCTTTACCTTCTTTCCAAGTGTCGGATATGGTTTTATATTACCACAATTGCATAACTCCTCAAAATGGCAAACTTGATCAATCTGGGAGAGGCCATTTACCATCATGTATAAGAGAGGAAATGAATATTCTATAAAGTCTTTGGCTACAGGAATTATTATAAACTGGGTACATGGCCGCTTCCTATGACCCTACACTCCTCCCAACATTATTGAGGGGGCAATGTCGGACATTCTCCTTCTCAACTTATGAAAAAGAATGTTGGAGGTAAGAATGCCCCCAAATATGCTACCATGATTGGCCCATCACCTGTCTGATCTTCAAATAATATTGTGGTTATCAATGATATGAGTACCAACGGCAAAAAAACCTTGGCAGATTCTTGGTGGAACCCTATCTATCAGGAAAATATGATTTATAACAAAAATCGGCTTAATAAGGAAAGAACTGATAATAAATTTGCTCCAACTTCTCAGCCAAATTAAAGTTGTTTGTTACTACATGGGTCAGATCACCTCCAAGGTGAGAAGATTTTACTCATTGATGATTGGGCGCAAATTAACAAATCATTACCATATGAGTCTGATCACCTCTGAGGTGAGAAGATTTTACTTGCTGGTGATTGGATACAATTTATCAAATCATTACCCCACAGGTCAGTTTTGCCACAAAAATATATGTCTTCGATCTGATAGGCTGAAAGCCTATATTTCCTATATTAGATGACTCAGCTTTTTATACTTTAGCCCCAAATACCCATGGTCCCAGGATTGGAACTAGTTTAAATAGGGAATACTAGTATTGAAAAAGACCTTTTTTGGCTTGCCCCGCTTAAACAATAAAAAACAAATAACTTTAAAATAGCGTTATTTATTACTTTTATTTATTTATTAAGTTTCTCACTTTGATAAAATATTTGTGACATCCGTCAGTGGATCCCACACAGGCCTCTTGATAGCACTAGGTACTCCCATTTAAACTGTCAATGTGTAAGTGCTATTGTGCCAATTTGAGCATTGACATATAGGTCTTACCATAGGTCATAAAACTGATTGTGATAATATGGTTGCAATCTTATAGTTGACATTAGCCTATGGGATTCTCAAAGCAAATTTAGATATCAATCCCAAGGCAATTTCTTAATTATAGTCAATTTTATACATGCTTAATTGGGAATGATTGCTTAGTTTGTTTTTAGGGCAATCAGCCAGAATATGTGGTTTTTTAAAAAAGTTTATTTTCAAGTCAACCACCAGAATATGAGATAGATAAGGAGGATCACTGTGAAATCTATGTTTTATCAAAACCTATAAAATGGTGACCCTATGAGTGGGACCCTATGTATTTGAAGATCAGCTCCTCTTTTTTTCACCACCAAATGTCTTACAGATGTAATAGTTGTTTTATATAGCATACAAAATTTGTGAATACAATATAATAGCTATGCATTACCTTAAAATTGAAGAATGAGTCAAGTCAAAGGGATATGTGTTATATGATGCGTTTATTTTGAATCAAACTTATAACCCTTTCAGTCCTATTTTCTCTGATATATTGATTATGTGATACAAATGCACTCTACGAGTATACATATGATATGATTATAAAATCCACTCAAAATCCCTCATATATTATTAAATTTGCCATGCCGTGTCCCTCATTACCTTTATAAATTTCTTTAAAGTTTAGGTATCATTATACTCATCATACTAATTATATTTTTTGTCAACTGTACATACAAAATTAGGACACCATTTTTCAGAGGCTAAAATATACTATAAATATACCCTGACTTTACTTTAAGTAAAATAAGACTTTTTTAAGATAAGTATTTATAAGTTGACTCTGGCGTAGCTAAATCTATGCTAAGGACTGAGGATTTATAACCATGTAGTATTTCTATATGGTGTTCTGAGAGATTATTTCTTGTCTTCATATGATTTTAGTGGTCAAGGAGACTTTAGAAGTTTATTAAATGATTCAAACTGTGCATTACTGTTCAATTTCCGCTTGCTATATTGGATATTTTTTTCAATTAGTCACTGATGTGAATTGACTTTGCCCAAGTTGAGCAATACCTACAGTATAAAGTATCGCATTACTTAATTTTCTGAAATAAAGGTTCAAGAAGCTCATTGCCATATAAATAGCACGATTATCTAACATTGTAAAGACCCTGAATGTAAAATTGACTAAATTTAGATGTCATAGTATGCTAAAATTATTATGTCAAAAACTGTATTAGGTTTGGAATAAAAACAATTCATTGATGATATATAAAGTGATCTGGTCAGTATATTGGTCTCCAATATTGAATAATATTTAAAATTTAACACTCTGAATCTATTTCATACTAAGGGCAAAATTAGAGGCACTGACCATAAATAGCATTAAAAGTTTTTCTTTGAACTAAATTCAATTTCTATATTGCAAATTTTTTACTATTAATTAAGCATTAGCGCCACTACCTTACTAGCATGATGGACCAGATATGAAATGAGATTAATGGCGGCTTCTGCATATGCATACAGGATTAGACTGCTGAAAAGACCCAAAATATTCATTAATGCACTTAAATCCTTTCCAATGTGGTCAGAACTCAGTAATGACAAATCATATCCTGCACACAATATAAAAGCTTTCTTAACCTCAATACATAAGCCTTATCATTCAGTGCAGACGACTGCATCATAAATCCCATCTTGTGTTACTCTAATGGCCTCAGCCCACATCATTTCCTTTTCCCTTATCTTAAACTTAAAAACCCTATCAGGATTGCGCACACCAACTGGTCAAGTGAGAATGACAGCCATATTTACATCAACCTAATTAACTTGCCCAAATTTAAAAAGGAGTGGGACACCCATACCTTCATGTCATTGTTTAATATCAGCATAATTGTTTAAACAAAAGAGTTAAGCTGGATATGATGAACAATTGGTGACCAAGAAACCCAAAAACTCATTCTAGCCCCCCTAATACCACTGGCCAAATTTTTCCCCCTCAGGATCTTTCCCAACACCTCACGTGCTCCCAGGCGGTTCTAAGAAACCCCCTGGTGCTCTTACAGAGTAACCTGCACTTTGGCCTTTTAGTTGAGTATGGGAATCTCATCCCTTATGTGAGTGCCGCCACTATCAAAGTGGCTCAGGCAGTGTTTAAAATCACCGGATTCATTGATTTCTGACCCTTTAGGGTTATTTTGATCTGGGCTTCCCTAGTGAAGCACAGGCTATGGATGCAGTGATGGTGCCGCTTGTTTATATAAATACACCTATCCCTACTACCCATACCTAGTTGCCAGTGGACGCGAATCTGGTGGTTCAGTTCTCTGGGCCGCCCAGCTATCTCTCCCCCAACCAGCTCCTCCATAAGCTCGTGGAGGGATTGGCTGCCTACAGCGCATATCCCATCCTCCCAGTTTGTCGTTCCAAATGGAGCCAGCTAGCTTTCATGGCCTCACGCCTTTGCAATCATCTTCTTTCCACTGGGAGAACCACCTCGCCATTCCCCACTATATCATTGTCCGCTCTGCCCCAGATTACCCATTCTGAGCTCACATCTAAAATTAACGCTCGGTTTGCCCCTTGTGCTTCAGACTTGATCACTCAAAGTGCAAGTGCCCTAACCTTGCCATTGTGGCAGCTTCTGCTGCTCCTCCCTTTAGCATTGTCCCCACTGCCAAATATGCATCAGTTTTTAAGTTGGTTTCAACCTTCTTATTCTTCCCACACCTGTAAAAGTCAAAGCTTCTGTTAGGCCAGCCAATCAGACCCAATATACTAAAACAGTTTCAGATCAGGTTGCGGATCAACCCACAGTTGATTGGCTTTAGTTGAAGGTTTGAGGGGCCCAATGCTCTTGACCTAACCAATCAGCTCCCATTTCTGGACCATATATTACCATCTCAACCTTATTTAAATTTCTCAAAGAGTTGATGTTGCCAATATGGCATATTCAAGAAAACCTAACTTTGATTTGCATAGGTTAATTTCTTCCCACCAATTCAACTCCATGCCATCAATTCCGCCCTTATAAGAGCTTTCCATCTTACAAACTTCAAATAAAATGGAGCTTAGTGCAGCTGTTGCCCCAGCTAACATTCCTTTTTGCCAAACCCTCCACGCGGCTATAAAGCCACTGGTGAATGGAATTCCATGTCCAAATTTTCCACCCAACTTCCCTGATGATACCCAGGCACCCATCAATGAGATCACATTTGCTACAGGCTGTGCTTGCATTGATGATGCAAATCCTTTGATGTTCAATTCAAATTACACCCAAACCTGTCAATAAATAAGAATTTCTCAGGTGTGCCTGAGTTAATTAAGCACGTGGGATTTCACCTGGCCCAGTATCTTGAGGTCATGCATACTTCTGGTTTCATATTAAAAAAAATATCTGGACAGCCTTCAATCCCATGCCAAAGACGCCCCAACTCTGATTCTGTCTGCTCTCTTGTGTGTCCTCTAGTACACGATAGATAGAGATCCTTGACCGCCTTTCCCATCTGATATGGCATCTTAGTCTATCAGCCAAAGGCCATGTTAGGACTTTTTATTTGCGAATAATCCATTTGTTTGGATTATTGCAAATAAATATGCGTTCAAGTCCCCCTTTTTGGGTTGAGAGCCATTAGTGCTAAAAAAGAAATCCAAGAAATCATGATGCCCATGATATAAAAACTGGGATGACATAAAATTGTCAAGAATATATTTAAAGAGCTTGATGGGGCAGAGGTGAAACCCACTTAATTGACCACTTTACTTTGCACATTTTAAGAATTATAAGCAAAATATGAAATCAACCAACCACTTATACCTCAATGGATAAAGTTTTGTATGGAGTTAAAGTACCTAATAAAATTTATGCTCATATCTCCCTTCATAAAGCCTGAAAGCCCTAAAGGGTACTATACTGAATTTATTACCTCTTTTGAACAAAAAATATGATGTATTGCAGTAAGAGTCACCTCCATCACTGCACCGCTATTTTAAAGTGTCAAACAAGAGATAATACAATAACTGGTTTTTGGCTTAAGTTCAACCTCTCAAAGAAGGAATTGAATATGGTGAATAGATCCATTATAGATGAATCGTTATATACATCATTGCCTGTTGAAATTGATGCTGAGGCATCAATTTTGTTTGCATAAATTTTTTGCACACTAATTAGGGCACTATTGCTTTGAAAGAGCCTTTGTAATTAATAAAAAGTCTTTTTTTAGTACTAGATGGTTTTATTAAAAAAGTCTTATCATTTATAAAAGGGTTTATTTTTTATATAAAATAACTCAACAATTTGTAGTAACTTTAATACTGTTAGTAATTTGAGTCTTGCAGGTTCATTGTGATGTTCTTTAGTTCTTATATTAGATAGATCTAAGAATGAAACGTCATATTTGTAGTAGAGTAGGCTTTATAAGTACTAATAAACAGTATCCTTATTCTAAACTGTCAGTCCCTTCATCAATATAATCTTCAAATTTCATAGATACCATTGGTGAAAAAATAGTAATTTATCAGTGCTAGAAACTTTGAGTCATTCAACACAATATCTATTAGAGTCAAGGCGATTTGTGAAAAGGCCTCAGGGAATTTATAAATTGATATCAATTGGTCTAATAGAATGATACAATTAATTTTAATTAATATCTTTAAAAGATTATCAACGCTTTTGATAGTGTGGGGGTATAATATGTGATAATGAATTGAGTGATATATGTTTCATGGCCACAGGGCAAGTTAAATCAATGTTAGTGTATAATTATATTTTCGCCTGTATATGTTGATGAAATTAATTGTAATTTATTTAATATTATAAAACATGGTCGTGGGGTAAGTATTTAGTAATAAATTAGTACTATGACTTTAAGCAAGTGCAAGGGAGAGATATTATTTATGATATCTTTCTTGTAATTAGTTGATTTTTATAATTAGTATGTTGTTTCTATGTATAACTAAACCATTATTTAACATCACATGCCATCAATTTGGGAAAAGGACACTGATATTCAAGTTGTACCTCTAAATTAGCTAAGCCAGATGTGCATTTTGTTAATCCAGCATAAAAAATGGATTTGGTAAGAGTAGTGGCATAGTAGAGAAAGATTTTTACTTCTACTCACATTATAAATATTCTCATCCAAGAAAAACTATATACCATTCATTTGCTGCCAACTTGTTTGAGGAGGACCATGACGCTCTTTCTCAGCTTTTATCAGGCAATTGCGGATGATTGGTAGCTATGACCACTTAAGTACAGAAGGACCAAGATACCAGAAATGTCCTTCAGATGGTATGCAATCCTTATATAAAAACCTTAGAGAAGTAATACTTATTGTTTTTTTCTGAAAATTCTTCAGAGTTAGATGGTGATAGTGTGGCCATTCCATAGGGTCATTGAATATATATCTCTCACAGATGTACATATCTATAGTTGTAATATAAATCAACTTACACTCTTAATTCCAATTTAATAAACTCTATTAATGATTACTACTTTTAGTATACTTAAATAGATATTTTTGTAAAATCTTGAGGTCAGGGAAGTTGTAGGTAATGAAGCGCTTATCAACTTGGTCAACACCAAATTGTTGAAAAAACTTGAGTTTGTGCCTAACATAGGCCACCTTAAGGAATATGTAATTGAAGGGATAAATATAACTAAATCATCAGGAGTTATTAAGCGTTGCCGCTGTTACCGTTACCCTGTAGTTTTGTCAGTACAGCAAGTTTTTACCAAATAGAAATTAAATTATTTTAAGGATATATTCATATGAGGATGTATTGGATTAAGGCTGACTTTGAAGAATACATTTTGTCAATACTATGACAAATGACTTTTCTATACTGCTAGAGGAAGGCAACAAACCCAAGATACAAACGCTTTCTTTTGTTTTTTTTGCTTTTAGGGATGGAATAGTGCCAATCAGCTACTGGAAAGAACACAGCTGCACCAAAAAATGCCAAATCAGATCTTAAAATTCAAGAAATTGCACTTAGGTCTAATCAAGATCTAACTATTCCGCCAAGCCTACTAAGTCATAGTTGGAACATACATTGTACTAAAAATCTCTCAAGGACTGTATGAAAAGAACTATATGACATTTCATTATTCAAAAACATAACTCATTACCTCACCTGGGTTCATTATCCTGAATCATATGGAGATCTATTGCTGCTAAGTAATACCTAAAATATACATTATTTTATAAAGCAAACTCGATTATTGTTCATACATACAATGATGAGGGTTAAAGTAAAGTTATACATGTTATAAATAATATTATTGAACTTGGTTTAGTCAGAAAGAAATGAAAGACCATCTGTTTTTGATACCATGCAAAAGCTTATTAAGATTAATGGAGGATATCATGAACAAGCCATGACCTTATTTGAAGATAAAGCATAATTTTTGCTGATTATTTAAACATTTGTTGCACCCAGGATATAGTAAGCATATTTTTATTGAAAGTAATTTCAATCTAGGACCTAATAGACTTTTAAAGGTACAAATAATATTAATTAGTAAATTGATAAGATAGTACAAAAAAGGATTTAGATTCTCTTAAAGAGATAACTTTCTGAGCAAACTTTATGGAAAAAAATAAACTTCAATTGCCCACCGTAGTTTCACTCTGATGTCCTCAGATTCCCCACTGGCTGCTCCAGTGTGGGCAGTGTAGAAACTCCCCCTGCCATTTTTGTCCATCGGGAAAACGTGCTTGGACTGGCTCACCCAGTCATACCAAACCCATGGGATGATTCATTCCTTCCAAGGAGCTCAACGCCCACCTTGCTCATACCCAAGTGGTGCCTCATTGCCCCCTGGTGCTCCCCCAGAGCAACATGCATTTCAGCCTTAGAGCTTGAATATGGGAAACTTTTTTCTTACCATGACCAAGCCATTATCAAAATACCTCAGACGGTGATGCTTCCCATCAGTTTTAATAATTTCCACCCCTATAAGGGGTATTTTGATCTCAGCTTTACCTGTGAAGCCGACACTGCCACTGTGGCAACTGTGCCCTTGGTTTTCCAGGGTACCCCTCTCCTCACAATTTAGACCAGACTCCTATAAGATACCACTTTGTTGGTTCAGTTCGCTGGTTTGCCCACCCATCTACTCCCCTGCGGTGATCCACCAGGAGATGATGGACAATTTGGCAGCTATGGCTCCAACTCCATATTACAATTTGTGGTCCCAAATGGGGCCACACGCCTCGCTGGGCCTTAGGCATTTGCCACTATCAGCCCTGAATTTAGTAAAATTGCTTTGTTAATTCCCCCTCAAGCTATCATTCCTTCTGCCCCTGACCATCCATTCTGTGCCTGAATTGAGGGTGGGCGGACGATCTGTTCATCCTGTTTTAAGTTAGACCGCTCAAAATTTAAGTGTCCTTTCTTAGCTGCTTCTAATGGCTCTGATTTTTCGTCTGCCAGCTTCCAATCTGCTGCCCACCCCATGCCAGTTATGGTATGAGGTACGATCCTACCTTCCCCTCCCTCCAAAGCCTGTTTCTGCAGCAAGTCAGCAGCCACTAATAAGCCTCCTATTCGCCCCAGTTCCACATATGCTCCCTCCAATTAAGCACCAGCTTGGACCCCAATTCACTCCCATTCTTCCTCCAATGAACCAACCAAACCTCATTCATATGCCAATTCCCCAATACAATTCAACCAAACCCTTTGGATCTTATGGCTGAAATTGATGAGTCCAGTAATATTATTGATGACTCCACTCTCCAAATCGAGCGGTTTGTGTATGCTGACCATGACGCTGAGCTACCCCTCTTTTATTCACCCCCTCAGCAAAATGCCAAAACGTTCTGCGGCGATCACCAACTGGCTGTTGAAGCAATGGCTAAACCAAATTGTCATCATCTCCACAAAGCTGTCACCAAATCAGTGGCGTTGCTCTCAGGAGGAATCCCTCCTCCCATTATCCCCTCCACCATCAATATGCTTCAAGAGAATATGATGATCAACACTCAAAAAGCTGCAAATGATGCCATCCAGCATGAGGCAATGGTAGCACAGAATCCCAAAGTCAAGATTACCTGCACCAATATCACCACGTTTGTAAAGCTCCCTGATGCACGCATGAAAGCTGAAACAGCTTTGGCCAATTATTTTGTCTCTCTTATTGTCAACCACTGTTTTCCTACCACCCCAATAATCAAAGATTTTGCTCTACATCCTGATGATGCCCCAACGCCCTTGCTCTCTGCCGTAGCCCATGCCCTGCTTTGGGGTGAAGATGCTGCCAAGGATGAGCCCCCTGATCCCCCTCCCCTTCTGCCATGATGGGATAAGTGGTTTCCGCTGTCCCACCTGGTTGGTTGTGTTCACGTTTTGTGTGCCATCTACTCACTTTGGGAAGTTCGTTCATTTTGTTTGGTGAAGATCCGTTTTGTTTGCTCTTTGAGCTTCAGTATGTGTATCCCTTGGTCAGCTTACCTTGAATAAAACTAAAAAATTAAAATTAAATTCTCTTAAAGAGCCCATGATCACCCCCATTTTGATTAGTAAATGCAAGTCTAAGAGCATAATTATAGACTTTAGGAAGCTCTATGATGCAGCTATGATAAACTTATCACTTTCCTAAAATCAACAATTCTCTAGCTTGTTAAAGGCAAAAATAATTTTTAGCCACGGATTTGATTTCTGGTTATTGGCAAAGCGGCTACCAAAAGAAAAACAATCAAATGCGCCATGATCATGACACAAGGAATTTACCAGCCCACTCAGATGCCAAAAAGGTTGTAAACACCCAAGCACCCTTTAGCAATCCATGAATACCATATTTGGCAATGAAAAAGGCATACATCCTAATTTATTTGATGACATAAATATCTTCCTAAAAAGTTCAACAATCATTTTCAACATATGAAGGAAGTATTCCACAAACTCAACAGCGCAAATCTTAAAATTAACTTGACTAAAGTACAATTTTCTGGTCAAATATTAGTACTTGAGGGTTTATCTTGACAAAAAAATGTTTTATAGATTTGGAAAAATAAATTGTACAAAATAAAAAAATAATGAGTACAATGAGAAAGTTTGCTGTTTAAGTTTCCCTTGAGTGATTAGTTAAATATGCAAATTAGCAATAATTTTAAGGGGTACAGCGGGGAGTTTTTCTTCTCACTCAACATCACTTTCAAGCGATTTTGATTAAAAGTAACCGTTAATTTTCCATCGCCACCTACGCCACATCAGTTTTTATTTATGACCATTGATCCGCCACTGGCTGCCCCAATATGGGGCATTGGTGATCCACCTGATAGCATTTTCCACCCAGCAGGAAAAAACATACAGATGGGCTCATCCAGCCCGCCTAATGCATCAGGCCAATTTGTCCCTCCAAGGGACTTATTATCACGCTTAGCGTGAGTCCACCCAACCCACCCCCACCCCTTGCCCTACCCTGATCCAATATTCACTTTTGCCTCTGAGTCAAATATGGATGTCTCTTCCCATATGCTGACAAAGCGATAATTGAGCTGGCAACAGCCATGTTTGCATCAGCTGGATTTATCAACTTCCACCCTTACAAGGGCTATTTTGATATAGGCTTTCCCACTGAAGAGGACGCAGATGCTGCAGCAACTACGCCCTTAATATATAAAAACACACCCATTACCACCACCCGTACACGCCTCCCCAGTGATACCACATTGGTGGTGACCTTTGCAAACCTTCCTTTTCACCTTCCCTCTCAAACCCTCTATGAAGAATTGATGATGAGGCTGTCCAAATATGGTACAGACACCATCCTCCACTTCCTGGTCCCAATCAGTGCTTAGAGGTTAGTGGCATCATGGGCAATGGCCACCATTACCCCCCACAAGCCAATCATAGCCCAGCACATCCCACCACGTGCCCATATCCCATCTGAACCAGATCACTTTGTTTGGGACTTTATTCACAATGGCCGCATAGTTTGCACCCTCTGCCATGAGTTGGATCATTCTAAAAAAGCCTGTCGCTACAATTCAAAAAATGTGGAAACTGCCAAGCCCACACATGAGGCCATACAAACAGCGTTTGAGTGGGGATTTTGGCTGCCCTCACCCTCTCCAGCTGAATGCTCAAAAATTCGGCAAACCTTTGCAACCAAAGCCCAAGCCAGCTTAATTTCCAACAATATACCCAATCAGGAGCAGGTTTGGACCCAAATTCAATCCAACTAATTTCTTACCCCAAAAAAACTTTTCTCTCTCGTTGCAATCACTTTTGCAACACATTCAATTTAAGTCTGAATCTAGTTTGATAAATCTCATAGAGGAGATTAGTCTGCGCCCATGTCAGGGAGCAGTTGGGCAAGTAAGGTAAGAGGAGCAGGTGGGAGGCCCGCGGCCTCAAATGTTTGAAAACGCCCCGGAGAAACTGGTGGAATAGAAAAAATATTAAAAAACTGGCGGTCACTATTTCCCCAGAAATCCTCACTTGGTAAGTATGATGCAACCAGTACATCAATATGCCGCGCTCCCAGCCACTTTTGTTGGTGGAATACAGAGTCCGCGTGTTTCTGGACATCCAACAAACGGCTTTATGGGAAAAATTTTGTGGGGATATGCACACTTTTTTCCCAGCCGCGGTGTACGTTGCACCTCATTCCATGTCATGTGGTTGGCTGGACCTAGGTTTTGAAAACAAGGAGGCAGCAGAAGAGGCTGCTGTGGTGCGCATAGTGATCAACCTCCCCAAAGGGCAACGGGTTGTCAAAACAAAATGCACCATATGGACAAAATCCAACCAAATTTTCCTCACGTTTGACTTCTTGCCTACTACGGTAAAACGTGACATTTTGGAGCAACACCTGAAAGATGGTCTTGCTGTATATGGCGAAACTCAATCTTTCAAAATGCAATGCTTTACGCTGATGCCACACCTGTGCACCAGCAAAGCCATTGCAGTTCTGACCCCAACTGAGGAGATTGTGAAGGACCTAACCCAGATCCCGCACTCCACTTTTATTAGCATCAAAGGGCATACCACCCACCCTTTCTGGGTAACCGTGGACAGCGCATCCTCTATCTGCACCCACTGTGACATGTTCGACCATAAGGCACATGTATGACCCACTAAGGAGGGCGTCACATTCCAAGAGCACCCCTCAGCAACCATGGCCAGCGGAGAGGCGCACTACGAACCAACTGTAAGCACCAAAGAGGCTTTCCCGTAGGGAGCACAAGGCTGCTACCTTCTGGTAAAACCTATTTCCCTGAAAGAGCGGAAGAAGGCCAAGTAGGCACGCAGGGCCGCGGCCAAGGAAGTGGCCAAAGTCACCACTGCTATCCCACACTCCCAACGCCAGGAGGACATCAAAACCTTCATAGCAGAAGCAAATTGGGAATCCACCAACCAATCAGATTGGGAAGCCCATACCAATTGGGCCACCCAATCTGAGGATCTGATAGGTGACTCAAGTTCTCCCAATCTTTGCAACCAAGCTCCAGTTAAAACTGACTTGGCCCTCAACCTACCTGAAAAAGATTTCAGCCCACTTGATGGTGCACCAAACTCATCCGCACCACAAAAAATTCGTCCAATGTTGGGGAAACAAAAAGCAAAGGCAAAAGCCAACGCAAACCTTTCTGCAAAAATTAACAAAAATACCAATAGCGTTGCTGCAAACACCCGCGCTGCCATGAAGGCCCATGGGGATCTAGAGGAGGCTAGTGGGCCCAGGTGCCCACCCCCTTGCACCTAAGATGCGATGGGGGAAACCTTCACTTTAGGGATGTTGAATATCACCGGACTCAAGGCCTCGCCATCCTGGGCTAGGAAACTGAGTTTTTTATAAAAAAATTTACCCGTGGATATCCTGGCCATCCAGGAGTCCCACTGTCTGTGAGGCTCCAAGGAGGCTTGGAAAACAATGCTCCTCCCATCCCTATCCTTTTGGTTGAAGCACTGTGGGGTGCTAATTTGGAAAGATGATTTTTTCAAATTTTTATCATCGGAAACCTTCCTCAATGGCTGAGTCCTCATTGTCACTTTTTTGTCTGCTGACGTGGTACACGCTATCATCAACATCTATGCCCCAAATGGTGCACAAGAGCGTCAGGAATTTTCTCATTGGTCAAATCCCTCTTGCTACCCTCAGACCCTTTCATAGTTGGCGACATGAACTGTTGGCTAAACACTCCAACGGACCTGGTAGCCTTCCTCCTCCCACGCCCCCCAGGGCCACGTTGAACTTCACGTTCTAATGGCCACCCTTGGGTTAATGGATGCACTGCCACGGCAAGCCCCGCTGCTTGAGAACATGATGTGCCCCCACATCCACAACGGCCAATTAAGTTCCATGTCCTGCACTGACCTTATCCTTATGCTGGTGAAATTCCAACCCCACATATCCCACTTTAAAACAACTAAAATGGAATTCTCCGACCATCAACTGGTCTTGATAACCTACCACCTACCTGTCACAGCTGCTAAGGCCCCACATTGGTGCAAAATCTACCCCCCAAGCTCACATCACTAGGATTTTCCACACAAGTGGAATCAGCAACTTTGGCAAAATAGTTTGTTGCACCATTTCGCGCGGACCCCATTTCCACATGGGCAACTTTCAAAGAAGATACCATCCGCCAATCTCGCCACATCTCTTCCAGATGCTCATGAGCCACATCAGCTGTCATTTCGCGCGCTCTGGCAGAGTTGGCACACCTGGAGTTCAACATCCCAGCTACAGGATACAGCTCTGCATGGGGCTGGAAGTGGGTGGAGGCAGCTGCCCACCTCAACGCGCTTGAAAGGCAACACAAACATCGGGTTTGTGTTCAGTACAGGGCCAAACGTATCACAAAAGGCAACAAGTGCACTTCTCATTCCTTTTAAAAAAATTTTGCACCATGCCAGAGTGTGGCCTGCACACAGGTGTGAAGATCGGAAGATTTCATTGCAGATACGCTAGCTGAAGTGGCAATTGAAACACAAAAGTATTACTCCAAGATGTACCAATCTGATCCAATTCAGCCAGCTGAAGTGGTAGAATTTCTTGACCGAGCCCAAATCTGCACCGTTTCCCAATACCTGGAAATAATGAATTTTATTACTCCAAAAAAATTATGGACAGCCATTCGCGGTGCACCTACCTGAAAATGCCCAGGCCCGGATGGCATTCCATATGAATTTTATAAAAATTACTTCAAATATATATCCCCACTACTGTTGGTCTCACTCAACCAGAGCCTTTTGGAAACGCGCCTCCTGCCAGGAGGACAAGAAGCCTTCACTATCACACTCTTCAAGAAAGGGGACAAGCTAGACTTAGCCAACTGGCGCCCCATTTATTTAACTAACACGGATACAAAAATTTAACAAAAATCATGGCTAACCATTTAGGGATTGTAGCATCTGCCACCATCTCCCCAGAACAATCTGGCTTCATACCCAGAAGGTCAATTTGGGACAATGTGCACTCAGTGGCCAATGCGTGCCATTCCACAGCCTCTGGGGCGCTGGCATTCTTGGACCAACAGAAGGCCTATGATAGAGTAAACTAGGAAACCTCAGGGCCTGCCTCTATCAATTCCGCTTACCTCCTCGCTTCATCAACTGGGTGATGCTGCTCACGGAATCTGCAACAATGGCAGTAAGTGGCCCTGGCTTCCTAAAAGAAGTAATCCGCCCTCAAAGGGGCTTACGACAAGGGGACTTCCTTAGCCCACTCTTATACAACTTCAGTCCTTGACCCACTACTTCGAAATGTGAATGCCCAACTCACTGGGGTCCATGTGCCAGGCCAAGCCCCAGTCAAGATGATGGCGTTTGCAGACGACTGTGTGGTGGGGGTGTCTAATAATAAAAATGCATGCGCACTTGAAGCTCTCATCCAGGAGTATTCCCGGGTAAGTAACGCTGCACTGAACGCCTCCAAAACTGAAATCATCCTCCATGGTCGGTATCAAAACTGCTGGGCCCCTGCAACCAGTGCCCAGCCCGGCTCATCTGCTTACAAATGTGCTCGCCCTCCCAGCTCAGCCCACACCGCCCCGCTGGTGCTCCCCTTTGTGCCACGCCCTACCATAGGGCCAGTCCACCATCTGGGCATGTGAGTGGAGGCAGGCAGATACGCATCAGCAGTAATGGAGAGTCATATTATAGACAACGTGACAAAGCGCATCGCCTCCCTCAGAGCCCACCCTACTTCCCTCACTGGCAGGGTTGTTCTTGCCAACGCTATGCTCCTATCCAAAGACTGGTTCAGAGCCCACGCCATCCCCTTCTCCCCAAGCTTCTTCAAATCCCTGTATGCTTTGCTACAAGGTTGGCTTTGGTCAGGCCGCCCTCCACCAGTACGGCTAGAGGTCATGTTTGGCCCTCATCATCATGGTGGCATGGGCCTGCTTGACTTCAGAGCCCATGCGGCCAAGATCTTGGGTACCTGGATTGCGGCTGTCACCACCCCTACACTCCCCTCCCAACACTGGTCCCACGCGGCCCGCTCCAACTTCTCCCGCGCCTTGGGCCTCAACAATCCATCGAACCCCCATTCCCTGATGAAATACCTGGCTTCACACACATCGGCCACAGGTCCTCATGTACTAAAACCCACTACAAACGAATCCTACTCTCCATGCAGAGCGCTGAGTGGAGAATTCGTCTCAGCAGACATACAACCAGAAGAGGCCGCCCCTCTCCTCAGTTCACACAAGAGGTACAGGGGCTACCCATCCATGATGGCGTGATCCCCATACGGCCCCATGCCCTATCCAAGGTGGACTACCTGGACATGATGGACATCCCTTACTCCATTGAGACCCAAAAAGCCATCTGGAAATATGCTCACCATCCTCTGTTGCAGCCTCAAATCCGCTCCCATGTGTGGCGCTGCCTGAGGTGGGTGTACCATACAGCTGAGCGCTCTAACGCTTTACACTCATCCTGCGTTGTGTGTGGCCAGTATGGAACGCTGTTCCACCGCCTGGAGAAGTGTCCTACCTCTAAAGTGATATGGCGCGAAGTTCAACGTTTACTGGGCCAGAATCAAACACATCCCTTCAGTCTGTCAAGAGATATGTTGCTTATCAATGGCCTCCCCCTTCCACCCTCCCTCCATGCTCTGGTGGTTGCAATCGCCATGTGGACCATCCACACGATTGTCTGAGATGCCATCGCAGGCTACATCCCCACCCTCCCAGAGGCTGTCCACAGATTCCAGTCTCATTTGGTGGACCACTTTCAAGCGTGGATGTTTGAATACCTCCCACCGCGCCGCTGACAGCTGGTATCCTCCTGATTCCCAGTTTGGTTCATCAAATCAGACCCCTTCCTCCACACGTGTTCAATTGTGGCTATGGCCCCTTCATGCGTTCCCTCCCCTCCCCCATAAGTGGCGTTCCCTCTGGCAACAAGAGATAGCATCACTTCTCTGGGGTGCCTTCCCTGTTACTTAGCGTTGTCTCAGTCAAGTCAATTTTGGAAGTGTCCATCCCATGGTCAGCCTTCCCCGCAATAAATTTAAATTTAAATTTATATTTCCACCCCAAAACTTACCAACCTAATCCATGTCTCTCCAAATCAATCATACTCAACCAAAATCTCAGGGACTTATTGGATGAAATAACCAAATCTGGAAAAACTTTTCTTTCTTGTTGCAAACACTTTTGCAACCCATTCAATTCAAGACTAAATCTAGTTTGATAATCTCATAGAGGGGATTAGTCTGCGCCCATGTCTGGGAGCAGTTGGGCAAGCAAGGCAAGAGGAGCAGGTGGAAGGCCCACAGCCTCTAACGTTTGAAAACGCCCTGGAGAATCTGGTAGAATAGAAAAAAAATCTAAAAAACTGGCGGTCACAATTTCCCTGGAGATACTCATGTGGCAAGCATGATGCAACCAGTACATCAACACGCCACATTCCCAGCCACTTTTGTTGGTGGAATTCGGAGTCCGTGTGTATCTGGACATCTAAAAAATGGCCCTATGGGAAAAATTTTGTGAAGATGTACACAAAATTTTCCCAACCGCGGTGTACGTTGCACCTCACTCCATGTCGCACGGTTGGCTGGAATTAGGTTTTGAAAGCAAAATAGCAGCAGACAAGGCTGCAGCGGTGCGCATAGTGGTCGACCTCCCCGAAGGGCAATGGGTCATCGAAACTAAACGCACCAGATGGACAAAATCAAACCAAATTTTCCTCACGTTTGACTTTTTGCCTACTACAGTAAAACGTGACATTTTGGAGCAACACCTGAAAGATGGTATCGCCATATACAGCGAAATACAATCTTTCAAAACGCAACGTTTCACGCTGATGCCACACCTGTGCACCGGCAAAGCCATCGCAGTTCTGACCCCAACCAAGGAGATCATGAAGGACCTAACCCAGATCCCACACTCCACCTTTATTGACATTGCAGGGCACACCACCCACCCATTCCGGGTAACCGTGGACAGCGCGCCCCCCATTTGCACCCACTATGATGCGTTCATCCATAAGGCGCACATGTGCCCCATCAAAGAGGGCGTCACATTCCAAGAGCACCCCTCGGTGGCCATGGCCAGTGGAGAGGCACACTATGAACCAACCGCAAGCACCAAGGAGGCTTTCCCATGGGGAGCACAAGGCTGCTACCTATTGGTAAAGCCCATCTCCCTGCAGGAGCAGAAGAAGGCCAAGCAGGCCCATAGGACCGCGGCCAAGGAAGCAGCCAAGGTCACCACCACCATCCCACACTCACAACGCCAGGAGGACATGGAGACCTTCGCGGTGGAAGCAACTCGGGAAACCATCACTCAATCCGAGGATCCAATGGGAGATTCGATCTCACCCAATTGCTGCACCCAAGCCCCAGTTGAAACTGACTTGGGACCTATCCCAACCAAAAAAAAATCTTTTTGCCCCACTCGATGGTGCACCGAACTTATCCGCACTGCAAAAAATTCGTCTGACGTCGGGAAAACAAAAAGCAAAGGCCAAAGCCAACGTGACTCTTTCCGCAAAAATTAACAAAAACCCCAATAGCGTTGCTGCTAATACCCGCGCTGCTGTGAAAGCCTGTGGGGACCTGGAAGAGGCTGGTGGGCCTGGGGCCCCACCCCTCACACCTAAGGTGCGATGGGGGAAACCTTCACTCTAGGGATGCTGAATATCGCTGGACTCAAGGCCTCCCCATCCCGGGCTAGGAAACTGAGTTTTTTACAAAACAATTTACCCGCGGATATCCTGACCATCCAGGAAACCCACTGTCCACGAGGTTCTGAGGAGGCTTGGAAAACAATGCTCCTACCATCCCTATCCTTTTGGTCGAAGCACTGTGGGGTGCTAATTCAGAAAAACAATTTTTTTCAAATTTATATCTTCAGAAACATTCCTAAATGACTGAGTGCTCGTTGTTACCTTCTCATGGGCCAATGTTGCACACACAATCGTCAACATTTACAGCCCAAACGGTGCACAAGAGCGTCAGGAATTTTTCTTGTTGGTCAAATCCCTCCTGCTACCCCCCAATTCTTTCCTAATTGGAGACATGAACTGTTGGCTAACCTCATCAATGGACTGGTGGCCGCCCTCACCCCACACACCACAGGGTCACATAGAACTACGCGTTCTAAAAGCCACCCTTGGGTTAATGGATGCACTGCTGCGACATGCCCCGCTGCTCAAAAACATGATGCATCCCCACGTCCACAACGGCCAATTAAGGTCCATGACCCGCATTGACCTTATTCTAGCACCGGTGAAATTCCAACCCCACATCTCCCACTTCAAAACAACAAGAATTGAATTCTCTGACCACTGACTGGTCTCAATAACATACCACTTACCCGTCACAGTTGCAAAGGCCCCACATTGGTGCAAAATCTGCCCCCAGAGCTCGCGTCGCCAGGATTTTCCATGTGGGTGGAAGAGGCAACTTTGGCAAAATTGTTTGTTGCACCGTTTTGCGTGGATCCCATTTCCACATGGGCAACTTTCAAAGAAGACACCATCCGCCACTATCGCCATCTCTCATCCAGATGCTTACAAGCCACATTGGTGGTTATATTACGCGCGCGCTGGCAGATTTGGCCCAGTTGGATTCCAACATTCCAGCCTCAGGATATAGCCCCGCATGGGGCCAGAAGTGGGTGGAGGCAGCCGCCCACCTCAACGCACTTGAAAGGCAACACAAACATCGGGTTTGTGTCCAATACAGGGCCACACGCATCACTAAAGGTGACAAGTGCACCGCATACTTCTTCAAAAAAAAATTTTGCACCACTATAGAGTGTGGCCTGCACACAGTTGCAAAGATCGGATAATTCTATTGTGGATACACCGGCCAAAGTGGCAATCGAAATGCAAAGATATTACTCCAAGTTATACCGAGCTGAACCAATTCAGCTGGCTGAAATAGCGGAATTTCTCGACAGAGCTCATATCCGCACCATTTTCTGATACCCAGAAATAATGAATTTAATTACTCTAAATGAATTATGGACTACCATTCGCGGTGCGCCAAACTGAAAATGCCCAGGCCCAGATGGCATTCCATATGAGTTCTACAAAAAATATTTTAAATATATATCCCCATTGCTGCTAGCCTCACTCAACCAAAGCCTGTTGGAAATGCGCCTCCTACCAGGAGGACATGAGGCCTTTATGGTCACACTCTTCAAGAAAGGGGATAGGCTAGACTTAGCCAACTGGCGCCCCATTTCTCTAACAAACACAGACACCAAAATTTTAACAAAAATCATGGCTAACTGTTTAGGGACTGTAGCATCTGCCACCATCTCTCCAGAACAATTCAGTTTCATCCCCAGAAGGTCGATTTGGGATAACGTGCACTCTGTGGCTAATGTGTGTCAGTCCACAGCCTCTGGGGCACTTGTATTCTTGGACCAACAAAAGGCCTATGATAGAGTAAACTGGGAATACCTTAGGGCCTGCCTCCAACAATTCCGCCTACCTCCCCGCTTCATTAACTGGGTGATGCTGCTCACAGAATCTGCAACAATGGCAGTGCGCGGCCCAGGTTTCCTAATGGAAGTAGTCCATCCTCAAAGGGGCCTGCGACAAGGGGACCCCCTGAGCCCACTCTTATACAACTTCAGCCTTGACCCACTACTGCGAAATGTGAATGCCCAACTCACTGGGGTCCATGTGCCAGGCCAAACCCCAGTCAAGATGATGGCATTTGCAGATGATTGCGTGGTGGGGGTGTCTAATAACAAAGATGCACGCGCGCTTGAAGCCCTCATCCAGGAATATTCCCTGGTAAGCAACGCGGCACTGAATGCCTCCAAAACTGAAATCATCTCCTTGGTCAGTTTCAGAACTGCTGGGCCCCAGCAAGTAGTTCCCGACCTGGCCCATCTGCTCGCCCACGTCCATGCCTTACTAACTCAAAACACACCGCTCCACTGGTGCTCCCCTTTGTGCCATGACCTACCATAGGACCGGTACGCCATCTGGGCGTGTGGTTGGAGGCAGGTGGATACGCGTCAGCAGTAATGGAGTGCCATATACTGGACAACGTGATGAAGCGAATCGCCTCTCTCAGAGCCCACCCTACTACCCTCACTGGCAGGGTTGTTCTTGCCAATTCTATGCTCCTATCCAAAGTCTGGTTCAGAGCCCACGCCATCCCCTTCTCCCCAAGCTTCTTCAAATCCCTGTATGCTTTGCTACAAGGTTGGCTTTGGTCAGGCCGCCCTCCACCAGTATGGCTAGAGGTCATGTTTGGCCCTCATCATCATGGTGGCATGGGCCTGCTTGACTTCAGAGCCCATGCGGCCAAGATCTTGGGTACCTGGATTGCGGCTGTCACCACCCCTACACTCCCTCCCAACACTGGTCCCACGCGGCCCGCTCCAACTTCTCCCGCGCCTTGGGCCTCAACAATCCATCGAACCCCCATTCCCTGATGAAATACCTGGCTTCACACCCATCGGCCACAGGTCCTCATGTAAAAACCCACTACAAACGAATCCTACTCCATGCAGAGCGCTGAGTGGAGAATTCGTCTCAGCAGACATACAACCAGAAGAGGCCGCCCCTCTCCTCAGTTCACACAAGAGGTACAGGGGTTACCCATCCATGATGGCGTGATCCCCATTCGACCCCAAGTCCTATCCAGGGTGGACTACCTGGACATGATGGACATCCCTTATTCCACTGAGACCCAAAAGACTATCTGGAAATACGCACACCATCCTCTGTTGCAGCCTCAAGTCCACTCCCATGTGTGGCGCTGCCTGAGGCGGGTGTATCATACAGCTGAGCGCTCTAATGCTTTACACTCATCCTGTGTCGTGTGTGGCCAGTATGGAACGCTGTTTCACCGCCTGGAGAAGTGCCCCACCTCTAAAGTAATATGGCGCGAAGTCCAACGTCTGCTAGGCCAGGATCAACCACATCCCTTCAGTCTGTCAAGAGATATGTTTGCTTCATCAATGGCCTCCCCTCCCACCCTCCCTTCATGCTCTGGTGGTTGCAATCGCCATGTGGACTATCCACACGATTGTCTTGGATGCCATCGCTGGATCCATCCCCACCCTCCCTGAAGCTGTCCATAGATTCCAGTCTCATTTGGTGGATCACTTTCAAGCGTGGATGTTTGGATATCTCCCACCGCGTCGCCGACAGCTGGTCTCCTCCTGGTTCCCAGTCTGGTTCATCAAATCAGACCCCTTCCTCCACACGTGCTAAATAGTGGCTACGTCCCCTACACACGTTCCCTCCCCTTCCCATAAGTGGCGTTCCCGCTGGCAACAAGAGATAGCATTGCTTCTCTGGGGTGCCTCCCCTGGTACTAAGTTTTGTCTCATCTGAGTCATATTCGGAAGTGTCCATCCCATGGTCAGCCTTCCCCACAATAAATTTTAAAATTTAAAATTTAAAATAACCAAATCTGGGGAAATTGTCCCACCTCGACTTTCCAATTAATTTGGAACCATATCTACCTTTAGATTTCGATGCCCCATTCCCACCAAAGAAATATGTCCTCAAACCCACCACTACCTCATTTTTTTGTGACCATCAACTTGCTGAGTCTGCGGTGGCCTCTCCTGAAAGCTGCCATCTCTGCAAAGCTGTGGCACTATTAATTGCTGAATTTAAAGAAGGGCTACATTTAACTGATTTCCCTGCCAATTTCCCTGAGGTTGAAAAAGTGGTAATTGAATTATCAAGAGAAACTGCCACCTCTGCTGTCAAGAATGTTTTTGCACTGGCAGAATTTTCATCCCACCACACGTATCACCAGAGCCAATATCACAAAATTTTCCCAGCTTCCCAATGCACGCATAAAAGCTGAACACCATGTTGCTGAATTCCTGGAGGCTTTGCTCCAGGCCCAGATTGTTACTAAAGATCTTAACAATTATCTATTTCACCATGACCCACACCCTGAGGATGCCCCAACCCCCTTGCTCTCAGCTTTGATCCGCCTCATTCAATGCTGAAGATAAATTTGATAATCCACCTGATTACCCCCCCACTCTGCCATGGTGAGATAAGCGGTTCATGGCTGCTACACCTGGTAGGTTAATTTTCCCATTGTTTTGGTGTCTTGCCACTCATTTAGGGCGTTTGGTTTGTGTTTTCAGATTGATTATTTGGTTTTGTATTGGTAATGTCCATCCCCTGGTCATCTAACCTCAGATAAAATTCAATATTTGAAAAATATAAGAGGTACAGCGGATCAACTGGCCTATCTTTAGTTTATCAATATTTTTATTAAAATTTGTGAACCCATTTACATCTTCCAATGAAAAATTAATTTAGGTGGACAACAAATTTCCAAAAAAAACCTCTGATAGAAAAAAATTATCTCTCTAGGGAGCTAATGAAAACAAAGGTGAACAAATATTGTGTTACATTAATAAAAAATGGTGGTTTTTAAAATAATTTGAGTGCGCTGATTTCATATCTGAAGTTGGTTTTTCTCTGCAAGCTGCAGTTTTTTGCAATCTTTAACATTTTTTAATTAATGTAAAGTTTTCAAATTTCTCAGCATTTATCTCAACTTACAGATGTGGTTATTATTTTAATCACCTTCGTGGTGATATTATAAGTCATAGAAACACAAAGACATGCAATGGCATACAATTATGAAAACATTTTTGAAATGCAAAGGAATAAAATTTAATTATTTCAGGCATAAAAATGACATAATACTATTAAAATACAAACATATAATTTTCTATAGCACTTATATGTTATACAGATGGAAGATGTTAAATTAATGCAGCAATTTGACATAGAGGGCATTCAAAACACATTCAAGCAAGAATTTGCGCTTTTAGCTATTGCATTTGTAGACTTGCTCAGGACAGTCTTGTTTGATGCTCCAGTAGAAGTCTGCCATCATATGCATGTCCCATTGCCCCTGATAAAGTTCTTTCATTTTCTTTAATTCTTGATAGAAGCGTTCCCCCTGCTCATTGCTAACATCCATGAGTTTTCAGAAAATTGATCAAGATGGCTATTCAGAAATTGCACCTTGATACACATTTTGCAACAAGATCACAAAATGCCTTTAGCATCCTTTGAACCAGAAGTACATAAACTTTCTGCCTTCTTGTTATCAAGGAAGTTGTTAATAACTGCTAAAAAAATCAATCATGCTGCTCTCTACTTTTGATCCATCTTTCTGACAAATTCCTTGTCACGTATAAGGGATCAAATTTGAGGACCATCAAACACACCTGCTTTTTTATTTTGTCAAATGACAGACCTGGAAAGGCAGAAACAATGTGTTGAAACCATTCATTTTAATATTCAGAGTCCTTTAAAAATTGCTTCATCAAGCCAATCTTGATATGAAGCGGAGGGAAAATGAATTTGTCTTGGCTGTATTGCATGAAAGCTAGAGCATTCACAAAGAATTCAACTTCATACTTAAGAATCACCAATGGTAAAATACATATAAACAGTTACAAAATCTCATGCAACAGCAAAAACTCTTTGTGTGTTCCCTTGTGAAATGTATCCAAAATTTAATATATAACTATCTAAAGTATTTCATTTATCACTGCCATAGGGGCGGTATTATCTCAAACAATGACAAGGGCGCCAAGCACTTGGTGTATTACTGTATCTGAACCCTAGATTCCATGCATAAGAATTTAAACAGTGACTAGTAAGTCATTGTAGTGATTTACATATATATGCAGTTCCAAATATAAATCTATGGGGTTTACTTAAAGGAAGTAACAAACCACACTTAAATTTTGATGTCCTAAGAATCTTAAGTAACTTTATAGGAGGCTGTATAGTTAGCTTTGAAACTAAAAGTCTACACTTATTTTCAAAATATAGCATTAACCAGCGTAAACAACAAAATACTAATTGTCTTAACTTTTTATGGTGGCATTGATCGCTAGTCTGGAGGACAATCTGTCTGATATAAAAGCCAACACAATAAAGGAGGATAAATCAAAAGTGGCAAACAAGTGTTGGAAAACTCTTGAAGAATAATGTGGTCTAAGATGAAGTTCCACGAGATAATAAAAACATTTTTATTAGGTATAAAACTAATATAATGAACAATTATATTGTTGGGGCCCACTATTATGGAGAGTGCTGAAAACAATAAAGCTTTCCTAAAACTTAGGGTGAGTTGCCACAAAGAACACCAGCCAGAAAACCATTAGTACAGCCATCCATATTATATGATGTAAAAGTTATATAGCAGCCATTAGCTCTAGCAAAAGATTCTTTAAATTGGCAATCATAGTTATAAAATGTCTGGTGGACTGTTTTAATTACAAATAAAGTAAATTTTTTGATGATTTTTTATTGAAACTTTAAGGTAAAAAGGGAAAAAATGGAGCGATAGAAAAACCTATCAAGGTCTTCTACCTTATAAGCTCACAAAAAATAGAGGAACAAAAATAAATGCTTCTACCATCTAGAATGATTATGCAATTTTGACTATGACAGATTGACATTCTAAAATCTTTATGACGCCAGATTATACACGGCCTGGTCAGCTGAATTATGCTCACACTTTGCCACGTGTTTTCCCTCCTGGTGCAATTCTGCTTGGCAGATTAATGACACTACATCCAGTGGGAGATTGGGTGCTCCCATGGCCAGGCCATATATGGCTGGTCCCATTAAGTAGGGAAGGGGTTTAGTGCACCCATAAATATCAGCGTTGGGCTCAGAATTTCCAGTGAAGAAGGAAAAGGGGTTTGGGAATCTTCAAGCCTAAAAATGGCTTCATTAGTTTATTTTACTGGATATCAATCTAGATTTATTAATGGAACTCAAAAATGTTAATGATAACCTCTTGTGAGGAGAGAATTACTGTTAAACCTATGCTTGCTGATGGCCCCTGGCTGCCACCACTTCCTAACACACACCCCAAATTTTCTGGACTAACTCATGGGTGGTTGACATGGGGGTAACAACGCAATCTTTAGGGGATACGCCATCACTCACTTCTCATCTACCACATTGGCTAAGTCTCCCATGTTGACGAGAAGGATGGCTTCTGGCTTCCTCCCCTTCATAGCATTAAAAGAAATACTTTCAATTAAGCCACAGGGGTTTCTCCCCCAGACTTACACCCACAATGCAATTAAGTATGTGAAGTTTAAGCATGTAAAACAGTTATGGCATCACAACTACTGGGAATTAATGCATTTAAACAACAAGAGAATATTAATTGCTGCAAGGAATGTCAGCGGAAGTCCATACCAGAAGGCCAACTCATACCTTCTTGGACTACATAACTTTTTCTGGAACACCAACTTCATCAATCAAATCCCCTATCTATTATATCTGGCTAATTAAGTACATCATGGTAGTTATTGACCACCTAATCATGTGTTATAGACAATCAATGAGTGACCTAGGCGTCAATATGGCATCAAGAGTCATCTGAACAATATCATATACTGGGATGGAGGCTCAAAGTTTATCTTGATAAACATTGGGACCAACTTACACTTGTATAATACCATAACTTAATACTATGATATGTATTTAAGGGTGCATTTGACATCATACCTTTTGTAGATCAATATCTCCACCAAAAGAGTAAATTAAGTCTTATAGTACCTTTTGGAGTTATCTTCAAAAAGAACGCCTAGCTAGAACCCCTTCTTTCCCTCTTCCCTCTTTAATCTATAATATTAGATTCCATTTGTTAATGGGGTTGTCACCATTACAGTTGCTTTATGGTAAACGTTTTGCGCTACCTTAAATTTTGTATTTATGTGTCAATAAGAGAATATGTGCTTAAACAATACTTATAGAATCTCACGTAAACCTTAGTCAAGATGCAGAGCATAGCATACTCAAATGCGCTTGCAAGAAAAATAAAATACAGAGTTCAATTAATTGAGATTAACACACATCACCCAAAGTTTACAAGGAGAGCTGATGCTATACTATGACAATCATGAATTTTGGAGGACTATTAAGTTAAATTATATTTTATAGGGACCCTTTGAGATTATGGGAAAAAACGTCAACATATGCATACACCATGAAGGATTTCATGTGGACACAAGATAAATTGGGTACATGCCAAATTCTTTAAGAGGTCTCAGCGAAGAGCCAACCTAGTAGCCACCAGGCCCAAAAACCTGGTTTCATCCTAGTCACTGTTAATATTTTTGTTGCCTTATAATTGGTCAAGTGGGGAGTAATAATGAGAATTTTATATTGACCAATCACAAGTGATCAACCAAAAACATTCATAATTTATTAATAATTATAAAATAACTAGTAGCTTTTTTAACACTCTGCTCCTATGCCAGCGTCAAATCACATCATTAATAAAGCTTAATATTAAGCAATTCGCCACTGTGCCAAAGTCAAATTGCCATAGAACTGTCTTTACATCATTATTCAATCCAACATCATAATTAATTCTTATTGTCCAAAAAAAAATAATTGTAACATTTGGATGTATTTAATACCAAATCTTTATTATTCTCTGAGACTATGATGGCCAATTCTAGATTAATTAGGAAATCACCCATTGCAAGATGATGTGGATAAACTGAAGGCCTACTCTAGGTTAAATTTTACAATCACCCATTGCAAGGCATTCATAATGAGGAGAATACCACCAGTTCAAAATTAAATCCATCTTGCAACCAACCATTTTTAAACATTCATGATGTGAAGAACTCCTCGAGTTTATATAGTAATCAAACAAGAAACAACAGCCTGAAGAAGAATAAATTAATTTAGGATTAGGAAGTTTATGTTAAGCCTTGATTACAAAGCACTTATAATATGTACAATCTACCCTGAAAGTATTATAATGTTAAAAGAAAAGTATAACACAATATGAATAAAAACATATGAACACTGGCAATACAACCAAGGTTACATTGTGTTATTCTGAATATTTTAAAGTAGAGAAAACTACAATGTTATAACTATATCTATAAATGTATATTGTCCTCATAAAGAGATACCAAGGAGTAGTTCAACTAAAACTGTGACTAATTATATTACTGTGACCTCTAAATCAGTTTTGACAGTCAAAGTATGAACTTCCTCTTTACCTTACATATATATAACTGAGAATATAAGGATACCATATATTAAATTTCATAGGCATCATCATATCACCATAAAATAGTAAGGTATACTCTTTAATTAGTTATAAATTGCTATTAAGTTAAGCATAATGTATTAACTACCATATGAGAATTTCTAAATTTGTCTTGGCTTCACTGCTATAATAAAGCCAAATGTTCAGCTTTTTTAGTTGTTATAGGTTTTCTGTTTAAGGTCCAATTTCCTTTGGTATACTTTTTGTAGTGTAATGGCACCTAAAAGCGTTTTAATTTTATTTAAATGAGGTAAGCCAACCAGGGGACAGGCATTACTGAAAGAAAGAAATGACATGAAACCTGAACAGGGTCAACTCTGTTGAAGAAAGTTTTTCCACCTCTGGATCAGGACTCAGATTTTTCTGGTTACATCATGGGTAAGGTTTTCGTGTTATGAGACCTACTAACCACCAATAGCTTCCTTTGGCTGGCACCCCAATTGATGTGCGAAGGGTGGGAATCAAAACTGCAACCTTCAGGTTGTTAGCCGTACGCCCTTACTGACTCGCCTTCCACCCCTAAAAGCGTTAAGAGCACTTTGTCATATAGTAGTGTCTGACATAGTAACTTCTTAAGTCACAACTGCTATAAGCTTAGCCATGAAACTACAAAGAAACATAAAAATATATGTTAATTAAAATATAGGATAGAATTGGAACGCTTCATTGAGTCAAAACTCTTCAACATTCATAGGATAAGTGGTGGCCTTATAATGTAGAAGACATTGATTCTCCTTGATCAGGATCTTAAGCCCCATCCAATTTGAGGGATGAGCAGCGGTCAGTCTCATCCATCAATGCTCAAATTATTGTGGCCCTATTTTCCTAAGACTTCTGTATTAAAACTCTGGAATTTGCTATAAGTTCTATCTATATTTTCAATCAGTGGACTAGATTAGAATGTTTTTACTAATTTTCATAAATCTTTAATTTGTTCATGCCTTTTGTGGGAATTGACTCATTAGGTGGCATATAATTGTTTTTTCAAGATTCAATTCTAAAGTAATGTGTTTAAATGCTCTTTAATGTGATCCTTGGCATATTATTTTTTTGTTATCACAATTTCTGACAGTGCCTCCTTAAGGCCCTGTCAAAGGGGAAATAGGCTCAAAGAGTTACCATGGTTCTGATTGACTATGTTACTATGGACAAATTCTGCATTGATATATGACCTCACTTAATTAGAACTTGGTATGGGCTAACCAGGATTGTTAAGCTTGTTATATCGTCCATTTAGGCAATGATGATAAAAAGATTTTTAATATTGAAGGTAAGGAGAGCTTGTCAAAGAGAATTTAATCTCAAAGTCTCCTTTGTTGAAGTTATAATTGTCTTTTGGAGAAAACGCCTGTAAGATAATGTTTTTATTGGCTAGTACCCTTATGGTTAACTTGGCATTTTTGGGAGTGGAGGATCTAATAGCAGTTGAACACTGCTAAGTAATCATGTCTCTCTCTCATAGAGGGCCTGGGATGAGACACTTTTATCTCTCATATTAGCTTATCTGATGAACCAGTAAGGTAGAGGAAGATAGTAGTTCAAAGACATGGGGTTGGTGGCCGCCATCCTACAAATGCTAAATACAAAGGTACTATTTGTTCATTATGCCACCCCATTATATATTTTTAAGAAGTGCTGTAAAACTTTGGATGGTACCAAACATTGAAGTAACTCTTTCACTATGTACAACGTAATATCTAACCCGTTATAGTAAAAGTAAAACCTTAGGTCATCCTTGTTATGTGAAAATGGTGCGGAAAAGGAACAAGGCCATAACCTTTGCAGTAGTATAATAGACATAGATAGCTTTGACAAACTTAGTTAATTGGACACTGGCGTAAATAGTATTGATGGCCATGTAGACCCATGGACAGAGGTCCTAACACATCAACACTGACCACACTAGATGGCGACAAAGGAGCCACACCTTGATGCTGATACTGGGGACCTTTACAGTACTGAGTCCTACAGGTGAAGTATGCTCCCAACACCTCACGAATGGTCTCTATCATTAAACCAAATAACATCGCTTCCTTAGCTATTATGTAATTTTCTTGACAGCCCCAGTATCCTACACCAAAGTGTCCCTTGAGAGTGTTTTTAGTAAGAAAGGATATCTACATGTAAGGCAACCACTTCCCATTGACTAGCTTTTAGGACTCTTTTCCTTAATTTGGGTATCCTTTGGAGTAGTTTGTAACTCATCTTTAGTCTCCAGTATCTACAGACCCCATATCAGCCCAGCCAATTAGATTTTACAAACGGTATTCTTCAGGTACCAGCACAGCTAATATTAGCATTCAAAAAAAGCATCTGCAATCTGGTAAAGCTCATATATGATTATTAAGAGATAGTAATAATTTTGTAAGGTCAAAGCCCTTTAAGCCAGCCTTCCATCAGGATCCTTATCTGTTGTATCCATTTGATGGAGGCATGATCAGTGACAACGGTGAAATGATTCCATATATAAAAGGTCAAATTGCTTAATAGTAAGAACACAGCCAGGCATTCTTATTTAATAATTATGGTGATCCAATCATTATTGTATAGGGCTTTAATAAAGTAGGACCTTGGATGGTCTCTTGTTGGTCGTCTAACTATGCTAGTATGGCCCCATAGCCACATCACTGACGTCAGTTAATAGTGAAAAGGGATGGTCAAACCTTATCTATGAGGACAGGCTGGGTAGATAGGGCAGATCTAAGAAGGTTGATGGCTTAGTCCTTCTTAAGATTTCATTTGATTGGGACATTCTTTTGCAACAGATAGACTATAAGATTGGAAATATTAACAAAGAATGGAATAAAATGTCTGTTTTATCTCTCATCTTGAGGAAATCTTAAATGTCCTTAATACTTTGGGGTCATCTTCTCAATATGCGGTGACTTTATCCAGGATGAGTTGGATATCCTGTATTATGACTTTATATCCAAGAAATTCAACTTTAATCTGGAAGAACAAGCATTTAGATGACTTGAGCTTGAGGGATGCCTGTCTCAGCTGGTTAAAGACTTTATGGAGATTTTCTAAATGTTCATTGAAAGTTTTTAACAATACTGCATTGTTATTAAGGTGTACAAATAAACATATTAACTTCAGGTCATCTAGTAATTCATCCATTGCTCGCTGAAAGGTGTTGGGGACATTGCATAGCCCTTGTGGAATTATTGTCAATTATAATATTATTTCATTGACAATTAGTGCACACTTGGCTTGGTCTTTATGTGCTAGCTCAATCTCCTAGTACACATTGCCAATATTTATTTCCAATAATTAGTGGGCTCTAATAAGGAGGTTTAAAAAGTCATCAGTTTGAGCAATAGAAAATATTCTTTTTGGTACCAAATTAAACTTTTTGTATTCCATGAAAACTTTATGGCTTAAGATATTTTCAGACAAGTAGTAGGGGCGATGCTCAAAGACATTGAGATGATGTCAACATTCCCAAATCTATTACTTCTTGAATTCCATAGTAGCTTGAGCTCATTCTGCTTTACTCTTCCTGTAAGGCCAAGCTTAGATAGGGGAGGCATTGTAACGTATGGGTTCATGCCAATATGTGATGGAGGAGTTGGGAAGCAAAAGCCTTATTACCTACCACAAGTCTGCAATCCAGCAGAGAACCGCCCCCAAACCCATGCACCCTTACCAGAGTTTGCGACGTATTCAAGGACCAAGGTTTCAGCAATGCTGCAGGCAAGCAGCAAAGACTGGCTCCATGATAATACTGCAAACAAAGCCAATGCTTGGCCCAGCTCACTAGTGGAGCTCATCGTTCTGGTTGATTTTAGATATTATTTTCTTAAATAATATTTTAAACTGAGTTTTTGGCAAGCAATAACACTGAGAACTTTATTGTAATTTTTCTGAGAAAACGAAACTGTATCTACAGTTTCCATTTCCTCATTTTATAGCATCTGTGATAGTTAAAAATAACTAAAATCTTATATTAAGCTTTCAAAGTGACATATAAATCGTTGCTAGTGAAAGTTTCATATCCCAACTTACAAAAAAATTAGAGGATTTGAAACAAAGGTCATTTGATATACTGGATCAGCCCCCATTATCAAATCCCCAAATCCTTACCTACAATTTCTGACTCCAATTGTTTTTCTGATTGGCTCAACTCTTCAAACTTGACCACTTATTCACATGAAAATCTGAAACTATATTCATGAGGTCAATGTGCAGATCAGGCTGGCCCTGATCTGTCACATCACCCCCTTGTAAATCCAGGAACTCTCAGATCTTCTTGGGACAGCGTGCGTACCCCTCTGGTGTCTGCCAGGTCACTTCCTTTACCGGATACCCTCTCCACTTTACCAGGAATTGCTGCTGACCCCTCACCCAACGCTCCTTCAGGATTTATTCGACCTCATATTCCTGGTTGTCCTCCTCCCATGGTCTCAATGGCCCAGGCCGCTCTGGTCCAAGCCCCAGAATCCTCAAAGCTGTGAGCTATGGATGATTGGATGGGCCCTCAGCCCTTCCAGAATGTCCAATTAAAATGCAACCTTGTTGGTAACCTGAATCACTCTATATGGTCCTAAGAACTTTGATCCGAGCTTTGGCTCTTCACCAGTACCACATAATTTTTTACTACCACTAACATTAATCTCCTGGAGCAAACAATGGGTCTGGCGCTCTCTGTCAATCCGCATACCATTTTTGTCATGCTGTGGCACGCTCCAGGTTGTTTCATAACTTCTTCCTGATGTCTGTCATTTTTTGGGATAAATCATCTGCCCCCTGGCATAAACCACAACCTGATCCCCCATCCAACGCTAGATTGGATCCATGATTTGCAAATAATGGCGTCATCCATGTCAATGACTGATAGTGGCTGTTGTAGGCAAACTGAGCCAGTTTGATCCAGGTAACCCAATCATCCTGCCAATCTGAAACATAGCATTGGAAGATATTGTTCAATATGTGGTTTACCCTCTCTGTCTGTCCATTAGACTGTGGATGATATGCCAAAGCCCTACATGGGCGGATTTTCATGTTACTGAGAAAACTTGACCAGAAATTCAATATAAATTGGGGTCCACAATCCAAAATGATCTCCGCTGGTAGGCCATGATGGGCGAATATCCTGTCAATGAAAACCCTTGCAGTGTCTTTGGCTGAGAAATTTAAGGTACATAAATAACTCAGCATATTTATTTAACCAATCTACAATGACCATTATCACATCCTTCCCCTTGATCTTGGGTAACGCTGTAATAAAATCCACGCTAACTGACCCCCATGGCCAACTTGGAATCTGGAGTGGGACTGTCGCGATTCCAATATGACTGGATGATAAGCCCTAAGTCAATATGACGAAATGAATGAAATATGTTGGAATCAAATTTGTAACGGTAATGTAAGCGCTTTGAAATAAGGCAATATTGAGATTGTTGGTAAATTGGTCAAATAGGGCAATAAGGTGATGTTGACATTTGACAAAAGGGTTTTGAATTTGCCTCAAATCAATCCAATAGTATAATTAAAGAATAATAAGCCAATTTCAATGAAAAGACAGCGACATGAATAAACTAAGCAGAAGAGTTGGTACTGACAGAGGCTGCTGGTTTATCATTGAAATGAGGGGACTGGAGAAGTAGACTTAGAAAAAGGAAGCGAGCGGACTAAGGAAGGATCTGCTAAAAGATATATTTTAATTAAGAAGTGATTGGGAGTTGCTCCCATGTCTATTATAGATTTAGGTGGTTACAAGAGTATCAAGAAACTGGCAATTGTCATATCGACCATTTTAATTGTTCAATGGGGGAACCCCTGTGTAAAAAACCCTTTAGTGGGTACATACTGAATTGCCGAGATTCAACAGTGGTGCTCACTACAGGGGGCCCATTGACCAATAACAAAATTATAAAAATTCAACCATTGACTATGTCATATCCTGGTTGTTTCAAAATGAAATCTGCACAAAACAATGGCCCTAGGCCCTATGAGGAGTTGAGACTTGTGTTAGATACTGTGCTCAAAAGACAGGATGAGTTGCTTCAGAAGATTTACAATGACAAGTTGCCACCATTCAATTGTGAAGGAAATATTAATGGGTTCTTTTACCAATTTGAGTTTATGACTGAGGGAAATTTGGATCGACAAAGGGCAAAGCTGTTAATCTCCTCTTTGGACATTGGAAGTGCAGATCAAGTCATTTGTTACCTCTCAGCTAGTTCCGTTTCATACCATGAAGTTAAGGAGACAGTGCTGCAATTGTTTAGCGGAACTGCAAAAATGTCACAGTGGAAAGCTGAATTCTTGACTATTGGGTTTCAGCAAAATGAGACCCTCACTGCATTCACTTACTAATCTACTATGGAAGCGCATGTGCTGATTGGAGCAGGCATTCTATTTGAAGTTGATGTGTGTATAGCTATGGCCTCAGCGGTGAATCCATACCCTGAGCTTTACAATGTTATAGCTCCGCTGTTAGAGCCAGATGTACCTCTCCTTAAACTTGTTCAGTTTATACATCGATTATCTGAAATTTTACTCCACTCAATACCGAGTAGATCCACGCTGTTGCAATTGTTCACCCTAACCATGTGAGAAGAGATAACTGTGCAGAAAGAATCCCGTCAGGATACTCTTCTCCGTCCAATGGGCGTTCATTATTTGCTGATCAACATCAACCCAGTTACCAATCTGGGCTTAACTATGCTGACAGGGGGTGGTCATTATACTGTTGAGGGTCTGGTTATGACGATCCTTTTCAAAATCATTGACCATATGTACCAACTTATCCTAAGCACGGCCGTAGGTCTTACAGAGTAAGTTGTTTTAATTGTGGTCATAATGGACATATGGGATGATGGTGTCCCAACTGACAAAATCCTCCCTTGCAATGAGAGCAAGGCTATCAGGGAAAATCCTGAGCGGAGTAGAGAAGGGACTCTCTACTTCTGCTACCTAGAACTTACATGTCCCACCTGAGTCTACTGTGTTAAATATAGCTGAAGCTTCTCAGTATGATGATACATTCTTTTACCACCCGCCAGTTGGGAAAGTAAATGTGCTGTCTCCAGCGCACGTTGAAGAAATGGCGGACAAATACTCACCGGATCAAACAAAGATTCATGCTTGTCACATGTTCAACCAAAATCTATTAGATCAGCTAGAACCGAGCGCAGATGCCCTGTCATTAAGGGGTATAGACGTCGCCCTCCCAGTGGACACTATTGTAAACAGATACCCTAAAATTGGTGCGGGTATTATGAGTTTCCTGGGAAAACCTGAATCCTCAAGTGTACACAAGGTGAATAACTGGGATGAATCTTACTCTGAATGCACTTACTGTGACATTGTGGTAGCTAAAACCCAAGTATGGGCTATCATCAATACAGGTGCACCTGTTAACATTGTCTCCATTAAATTGGTGGCGAAGTTGTCCTCAAAACCTGACATAGACCACCTAGTGGTGTATGGGACCACTGTAGATGAAACCACCACTTCTGAGGGAGCATATAGCGCTCTTCCCTTGCGGTTCAGTTCTATTGTTATGGTGGCTCCACCAGTGGTATTGCCAAACAGCCACTATAATTTATTGATTGGAACTGCATTTATGCGACATTATGGGGCTATAGTTGACATGATGGAAGAGACCCTAGCCATTGAGGTACAGAGAGTCCCTATATAATTCTCCTCTAGTAGAGCGCCAAAGAGTTCAGCGCACATGGGACAGATCAACCTTGCTTACAGCGATGGGGTGATTCCAGTGTGCTATCATCGATTAAAAAGAAAACGTGGGCCCTTCCTCATCAGATATACGGATACAAAGGGTTACCGCTTAGAGCAGCTGGAGCTATATATTCCCTCTGGACATCAAGTAATAATTGACACTGAGTTAGGGGTGGAAGTGCCAGCGAGGCTTTATGGGGAGATCATTGGGCCTTATCAGCAATTATGGCTTGAGCCCCATGTGGCTCCAGGCATCATACTTTCTAGGCCATGAGGAGATCAAGGTTCTGTTATCAAACCTGCAGAACGAACCAATGCAAATCTGCTGCCACCAAACTAAAGCATATCTACATCTGATTCCCATAGATGAGGTCCGTCAGTTTCATGATTTTGGATCACAGGATGAATTTGGACTACCTCTCAAAGCATCAGTCAATGTACTAATGGTGGTACCATGGAGTAATTTAATGGGATTAACGGATGAACAAAAAGACCAAGCAATAGCTTTATTTCAGAAATACAAGGGAATTTTTGCTGTTGACCATGATTTAGGATGTGCTTGGGGGTGGTCCATCAATTGGACACTGTCAATCATCCTCCAATAAGGTCTCAGCCAATCCACCATTCTCTGGCAGCAGAAGACATGGTTACTGAGGAAATTGACAAGTTATTACGACCAGGGATGCTTGAGCCATCCAAGAGTCCGTGGGCTTCACCTGTTCTAATTGTAAAAAAGAAGGATGGCACCAACCGTGTAGTAATAGACTACCAGAAGCTCAACAGTATTACAAAAAAGGATTTAAATCCCTTGCCTAGAATTGATGATGCTCTGAACTGATTAGGGGGTGCTCGCTACTTTTCTGCAATGGACTTATTATCAGGCTCCTGGCAAATCGAGTTACCCTTGGTGGAACAGGAAAAATGTGCTGTGATCACCTCTAAAGGTCTTTTTCAACCAACATGGATGCCTCAAGGACTGTGTAACGCTCCTGCTACTTTTCAGTGTGCCATGGACACTATTCTTGGTGACCTGAAGCTGTCATGCATCCTAGTATACCTTGATGATATTAACGTTTTCTCTCAAAATTTTTAGAGCACCTCAAACACCTCAAAGCAGTATTCCGCTGGCTTGCTGAGGTGAACATTAAAATTAAACCTTGAAAGTGTAATTTCTTCAAAGATAAGCTGGAATACCTGGGGTTTGTGGTAGACTCAACTGGGCTGCAGCCACAACTGGCTAAGGTGGAGGCTGTCAGCCAAATGACTACTCAAATAGTAAGCGTGACATACAGGTATTTCTGCGAATGGTTAGTTACTACTGATGCTTTATACCTAATTTTAGCTGTATTGGGGGGCCACTCTTTGAGTTGTTAAAGAAGGACGCTGTGTTTAAATGGATGGAACATTGTCAATCTGCTTTCGGCGCACTTTATATGGCGTTGAGCAGCACACCAGTGTTGTGATATCCAAACTTTTACTGGGAGTTTATTGTTCATATGGATGCGTCCCTTTCCGCTGTTGTAGCAGTTCTGTCTCAGAAGGACGATGAAGAGGAGAATCACCCCATGGCATACTGCAGTCATAGCTTGAATTGCCACGAACAAAATTACACTATGACTGAGCAAGAGTGCTTAGCGGTGATTTAAGCATATAAGCAGTTCTGAGTCTACTTGCATGGAGTAAAGTTTAAGGTTGTCATGGATCATGCATCGTTGCGCTGGTTGCAAAATTTGAAAGAGCCTGAAGGGGTTATCTTGATAGGCTCTTAAGCTGCAAGCTTATGACTTTGAGATTTTACATTGACTGGGATCCAAACACCAAAACGCTGATTGTTTATTGAGATTACAGACGATTGCAGTTACGACAGATTTAAGCAATATCATTATCAACAAAATGCTCAGCAGAGAATATGAAGATGAACCGCCTCAAGTAATCAAGTTACTAGATGAACTCAGGACCAATACTTTCCTAAGAAATGGGGAATTGTATAAGCATATAGGTGACGTTACCATGAATATACCAAGGCCTTCTACCCGCTCAAATATTATTATGAGTGCACATCAAGCAGTTGGCCATGGTGGAGTCCGGAAAACTCTTGAATTGTTAATACTGAGGTATTATTGGGAAAGCATGCAATATGACGTTCTTGAGACCCTGTCTTGCTGCCACCAGTGCCAGGTGGAGAAGCCGTTCCGCTAGAAGACTTCATACCAGTAGGTAAAGCCTCTCTTTGCTTGGCACACCGTCTCTATTGACGTTGTGGGCCCACTGCCAACTGGAGAAAATCGGTCTAATTATATCCTGGTGACAATTGACCACTTGACGAGGTGGGTGGAGGCGCGAGCCATCTGGGATCTAGGGGCAGTTACTGTGGTTAAGTTTTTAATGGAATGTATCATACAGCGTCATGGCTGCCCACAGTTTATCCTTACTGACAATGGAACCAACTTCTCCTCCCACATCTTACCCAAGCTCAACGAATTAATGGCCATCCGCGGGGTCCTAACAACCCTGTATCACCCTGAGTCCAATAGAATGGTTGAGCGAGTTAATGGGACTCTGGTGAATATACTCCAGAAATTGGTTATAGATAGACCCTCTGATTGGAGTACCCTTCTTTCTACCACGGTATTCGCCTACAATATTAGCTACCATTCAGTCATGGGAAAAGTCCCTTTCAATTGCTTTATGGGTGGCACCCTGCTCTGCCTGCGCTTCTATATGCCTGTATAGAGTACACCAGCGGAGTGGATCTGCAGCGATATTTAGCCACCCTTACAAACACGCTGATTAAGTTACAAACTGAAGTGTATTTGTTCAGCCTTGCAAAGAAAATTAAAACCCAGGCTACAGACCAAGTACGGCGGAGTAGCCTAATGCAGTTCAAAGATGGGGATCTGGTGTTATTTCATGATCAGCATGGGTTTGGCCGGAAGCACAAACTTTCCAGTATATGGATTGGTCCATTCAAAGTCATTGAGAAAACTGGGGGTCAATTCATATACTATTAAGGACCCCAGTAGTGGTCGAATCATCAACTGAGTGTATGCAAAATTCCTCCAAGCATATAAGCAATAGGAGCCTCATTGTCCAGTCAAGGAGGGGTAATGTCGCGATTCCAATATGACTGGATGATAAGCCCTAAGTTGATATGGCGAAATGAATGTAATCCGTTGGAATCAAACTTGTAATGGTAATTTAAGCGCTTTGAAATAAGGCGATATTGAGATTGTTGGGAAATTGGTCAAACAGGGCGATGAGGTGATGTTGACATTCGACAAAAGGGTTTTGGATTGCCTCAAATCAATCCAATAGTATAATTAAAGAACAATAAGCCAAAACCAATGAAAAGATGGCGACATGAATATACTAAGCAGAAGAGTTGGTACTGACTGAGGCCGCTGGGATATCAGTGAAATGAGGGGACTGGAGAAGTAGACTTATAAAAAGGAAGCGAGCGGACTAAGGAAGGATCCACTAAAAGATACATTTTAATAAAGAAGTGATTGGGAGTTGCTCCCATGTCTATTATAAAATTAAGTGGTTACAAGAGTATCAAGGAACTGGCAATCATCATAGTGACCGTTCTAATTGTTCAAAGGGGCAAACCCTGTGTAAAAAACCCTTTAGCGGGTACATACTGAATCGCCTGGATTCAACAGGGACTAACTTACCTGTGGCTGCCTTCACAAGGGCTTTAACTATGCACAAACTAAGCACTCCGCCACATATTTTGTGATATCCTTCCACAGTCCAGCCCATGAATACTTACATTGTACCAGTTCAATCATCTTTGTAACTCCAGGATGTCCTGACAATGGGTGGTCATATGATGCCTGCTGCATTTCTCACTGCAGTGATGGGTTTGGAACCCATATCTGTGAGTCATGGTACAAAATTCCATTTTTCTTCACATATGTATAATGATGGCTGTGCTGTTAGACCTCTGCCATTTCCACCCATAACCAATGATCAAATGTTAACTTCCTTTGCTTCCATCAGATCTCCCCCTCTGATTCATACTCCTCGCTAACCATCATGGAAAATTGTTTTTCCCAGAACATGGTTGCTGTGTTATACTTCTTCAACTCAGACTTCTCATATGCTAGCCCCACATACCAGCATAACCAATCTGTGATGGTGTTAACAGATCCCATATGGTATTCTAATCAGAAATCATACTGAACCAGCTCCAAGTGCTACCGTTCTTGGCGCTGATTCATTGTCCTGGGTTCTCAGTAATACTCCAGTGCCTGATGGTCTGTTCATACTACAAAAGGATGACGTGCATACAACAAGTGGTACTGCCAAACCTGCAGCGCTGCAACCACCTCCAGTAGCATCTTGTTATAAATAAGATAATTTGTTTCCACTGGAATCATTTTTCAGCTGAAATAACACACTGGGTGCTCTAACCCGTCTTCCCCCTCTGTAAGGGTACTGCTCCCACAGCAAAATTTGAGGCATCCATCTCAACCACGAAAGGTTTTTCAGGGTCTGGATGACAAGGGCTGGTAGCCAAAATAAGCTTCTCTTTCAGTAGGTTGAATGACCGCTCCTCTTATTCCACCCATATGAATGGCACAGCTTTTGTTAATCGTGTAAGTGGCAAGGCTAACTTTGATAGATTCTTGATGAATTATCTGAGGAAATTTACTGTCTCTATAAAACTTCTTACACCCATCTGATCTGTTGGTGCCTTTCCATGCGTACATCGCCTGTAACTTATCTGGGCTTACCCCCAGGCCTTTCCCAAATACCACAATCCCTAGGAACTTAACTGAATTCTGGTTAAACTCAAATTCAAAGGCTTCATCCATAATCCTGCCCCAGCCAATGCCTCCAGGACCTCCCGCACATCACGTACATGTGCCAGCTTGGAACATGAAAACAGCATGATGTCATCCATATAGGCGATATAACACTGGCCAATCAACTGACTGAGTATTTGGTCTATCATTCATTGGAATACCGCCGAGGCATTGCGCAGCCTAAATGGCATAACTCAGTATTGGAACATTCTAAGGTGGCATTTAAATGCAGTGTACCTTTGGTGATCCAGCCTCACGGTTACCTGATTGAATGCATTTACTAGGTCAAGCTTGATGAAAATTTTGCATCCTATGACATTGGTAGGATATCTTCCATTAATGGAATCAGGTAAGGATCTGGCTCCATGACAGCATTCAATCTCCAGTAGTTCACGCATGGCCATAACTCTCCGCTTTCCTTGGGCACCAGCAACACTGGAGTTACTACAGCTGATTTTGATGGCTCAATCAATCCTTCACTCAACATTGAATTTACATGGTCCTCCAATGCGGCTTTGGCTCATTCATTTAGTGGATAGATTGGGCATCCACGGGGAGGTTCTGACCCTTCTTAAAACTGAAAAGAGAATGCAAATGGCCCTGTGGGAGAGAACGGAAGATCCCTTTTTGGACCAAAGACCCCCACAAAATCTCGGTATTCTGCTGTTAAGACCTCTTCCTGCATGGCCCCTAGGGTTCTATGCTCATCTAAATCCTGGTTTCCCACCAACAGCCTCCATTTCGTTGGTGGACCCATCCTTGGGTTTAAGGTTACAGTACCAGAAGGCACATCAATCTGTGGACTGAACCAATGCCATCACCACATCCCAAGCGCTACCAGGTGGGCCAGGTTTTTAATTGTACAAAAAGCGTTCCCATACCCCAAATGAGTCCTGCTGTACCTTCACTGAAGGGCTCACTCGCCATGACGGTGCACTTCGTGATGCATTGGCAAATACCACCTCTGGTCCCCTCCACATCTGCAACTTCAGGCGCTCTGCCAACGCAAGCTCAACGTAATTCTCCTCCCCTGTATCTACCAGGGCCATTGCCCCTTCCGTTCCGCCATCCATGCGCAGCTCTATGGAGATAAACAATTGAGGATAAAGCAAAGGAAGCGATTTATTTCTGGATATTTCTTTCAATTGCAAATTGGCTAATGAATATTTAGGCATATTCCCCTTCATCTGCCCATGGCTCACTGATTTGCGTGTAACATCTTCATTTTCTTGACGCCCTTTCCCTTTTACGCTTGTCAAATTTTCTTGGGGCTTGATGCCACCCCCTGACTGGATTGGCCACTTACTGGGGATTGTCCCTTTCCCAGTGACGTTGATCCCTCATGCCAGTCCTGTTCCAGTGCTAATTGCTTTTCAACTTATACCGCTAAGGCCACTTCCTCCCCCAGCGTAGCCTGGACCTTTGCTGCTGCCAAAGCTGCCAGCAAATCTGCCTGCAACCCCTGGTGGAAAATTCGTGAGGATTGGAATTTCATAACCTGAGCTACCTTTGCCAGTGGATGGAAAATCGCATATCTTCTTCTACTGAGCTATGACCCTGACTAACTGTTAATAGTGCCAACCATAACTCATCTTTTTCCTCGTCTGGAGATGTATAAAAAAAGATAGGGTTCTTGATTATTCTTGGCTGATAACCCCTAAATTAATTAACTTCACCGGTTTGTCATCATGCAATTCTCTGCATTGTATGATAGTAAAATGTATTTATTTGATAATAGTTTGGAGACTATTATCCATAGTTAAATGAAATACTAATATTAGGCCCAACGCTTTGCCAGTTCTTCCTCTCAAGATGCTTAGGATGTCCTTAATAGGGATTTGTTACCTGGTGCCGCCTAACTTGATCCATGCTCAAATCCTCGTTTACAGTTTCTCTCTGATGACACACAGTTGGCAGCAATCCCCAATTTTCTTAAGCTTCTCTTCTCTGGATCCACACTCAGATCCTTACTATTTATTATGAAGAGTCTTCCAATTAGAGCACACAGCAATAATTACCCTGAGAAAGAATAGAACTCAAAATGGATTCTGATAAAGTATATTAAGATAAATGGTATTTAGTGTTCTGATAACTTGTGTGTTGAATAATCTGGTAATTAGTGAGCTTTTTTTAGTGAATTCTTAGTGTAATTTATAATGGGAATTCAGTGCCCAACCCTTGGTTGGCGCCTCATCGATGAAATGGCAGCTCTTTTTGTTAAATTACCCATCCTCGTCTCATCAGCAATGGTCTTCCCCATTCTGGCTAGGATTCCGTTGTTGGACATCCTCAAGACCTAAAATGGAAAGGGTCAGAAAATATGCCCCTAACGTTTTCCTCTCAATCGCAGTAAACCAACCATATTTGGCAAGCCACCTGCTTAGGTAATGGGACTTGTTACCCATTAAGGCAGGTCACAATCCAACTGATTGATTTGCTAGTTGCAGGCGGCATCACTCGCCTTGCAACTTGATTTTAAATTCCCAATCGTTCAGTGATGAAACCCAACCAATCCCAATCATTAACTTGATAGTTAATCATTGATCAACAATCAGATGCCCCTATTTCGTCAGCAACTCTGCCTAACGAATTCTTAAGCATTCATCTGGATTGATCCCTAATGGATCTGACCTAGGAAAATAACCTAAAATCCCCCAAACATTGTTACCCTGAGATCAGGGCCAATTGATATCCAATATACTTTGCTATAGGGAAATATCTCCTAGAGACCCCTGGTAATCCAGTCAGCTGGGAATATGGGCAAAAATTCTAACAACATGCCACCTGTTTGATCAACTCCACACATTCCACCATTTATTTGGCAAGATCTTTTCCTTGATAAGTTCCTGAACCATCCCGCCAATTCTGGGTGTAATGCATCTACCACCTGGGCTAGTTGGAGCGCGAGAGGGGATACCCCCTGTTTCCTGCGCCAACTGTTCCTGGAAGTGTATACATGAAATGACTTGGTGAAGTTTGTCCAACGCCTCAATAGACAACACCACCTGACCGTTGGGTAACTTAGGTTTCACCTGGACCACTATGGATTGTGGAGTTGATGCCCCCATAATCGTCCCACTTATCATAGAAAAAATGCCAATGAGAACCCTACCATAACCGCGGTCAAGAGATGTTGGTTCCATTCCTCTCCGTAGGTAACCACCACTTCCTCCTAGGGCCCACAAGACGGAGAGAAAGGTATTTGAGTTTAGTTTTATATAACACATGGGTTCATGCCAATATGCGATGAAGGAGTTGGTAAGTAAAAGCCATGTTACCAACCACATGCCTGACAATCCATCAGAGAATCACCCCCAAACCCAAGCGCCATTACCAGAGTTTGTGACATATTTGTGGACCAAGCTTCCAGCAATGCTGCAGGCAAGCAGCAAAGTCTGGCTCCATGATAATAGTGCAAACAAAGCCAATGCTTGGCCCAGCTCACTAATTGAGCTCATCATTCTGGTTGATTTTGAATATTTACTTTCTTAAATAAAATTTCAAACTGAATTTTAGTCAATCAATAACACTGAGAAATTTATTGTAATTTTTCTGAGAAAAATAAACTATATCTACAGTTGCTGTTTCCTCATTTTAAAGCATCTGCAATAGTTTAAATATTTAAAATCATAGATTAGGCTTTTGGGCGACATCCAAATTGTTGCTCATGAAAGTCTCATATCCTAAACTATAAAAATTTGGAGGATTTGAGACACCATTTTTTAACATGCCAGATTAGCCCTCATTCTCATATCCCCAAATCCTTACCTACGATTTTTTGACTTCAATTGTTTTTCTGATTGTCCTGACTCTTTAAACTCAACCTCTAAATTTACATGCTAATCTGAAACTATATTCACAAGGTCAATGTATGGATCAGGCTGGCCCGATCCATTACACAACAGAGAACTTCCATTGATAAGTGCCTTAGGGAACCCTGTCCCTAAGAGATTCCACTGGAACTGCGTTCAACTAATAAATGAATATCCTTCAAAGGCCCTAACCTTCAGGGAGGACGACGAAGACCTACAAACTGGTGCTCTCTGCCAGCTCCTTCTGAGGCTTCTGGTGGAGACTTACATTCAGAATTAACAACTTCAGCTAGAACACCCTCCAAATATGGAGGATAATATTAGTTTAACTCAATGGGTTACTATCAATAATTAGGATGTAACACTACCTCAACCACAAGAACTTGAGTGACATGCAACCATGACCCTAACTATCACAGTTTCTGATGAATCCTTTTACCAAATTCAGGCTCCAGATGTCACACAAACAGTTCAAGATCTTCTAGGTAAAGTTGTAATCCCTGTTGAGTTAAAAAGTCATAGCAGCTCTACCCAGACTATTCAAATGCGCCAATTTTATTCCTTGGAAGAACTTTTGAGTAGTGACTTAGTATTATCCCATACAGAATCATACCTCCAACGATTTGTACATCCTGCCTTACACCAACACATGCAGTTGCTCGCACTCCACCACATGAAGATGCAGTGACGGCTAGGATTGACCACCAAATTCACTCCAGAACCTTGAGTTATACAACGCTGCCTCCAATTTTGGCTGAGATAATTGGGAGGCTATTTTAAGTAACCATCAGGAAATCAATGATGTCCTGCACCACCTTGCTCAAATTGACACTGGAGTCATCCAATACTTGCAGAATGAGTTGGCCCGTGGATGGACCAGTTAACCCCTGGTATGGATCAAAAATTGGAACGTGCTTTATCCACTCTCCTTGACCAATTTTACTGAAGATTGTGAAGCAACTGATCTTCAACATGTCAATTAAATTGGTTATATCCAGTAGCTGAGTGAACAACTTGTGACAATGCTGACTCCAGAAGCTACAATACAACCTGATGTCCACAGCGGAACAGGACCTAATGAGGAAGGAGCACAAGGGCCCCCTGGGCCTGGAGGTCCCCAAGGTCCTCCAGGTGCATTCACACCTTCCAGATCCTTCTTCAATGAAGACCACGAAGCCTGACTTAAGGCCTTTGAGTGACAGCTGTTATTGGTGGCCTGAGGTGCTGAATTGACTATTGAGAAAGAACATCTGGATGCTGATTTGACCTTCCCCGCCTTATACAACCATTATGTGAATATTACGTGTACCTGTTCCAATCTGGTTGCTTCTCAAAACCAATAAAATCGTCACATCACACAGATGATTACCAAACTACAAGCAATCAAAGCTAAACAGGATGCACTATCTGAGCTTTTAACTCAACAGTCTGAAGATATCAAGAGTTTGCGCCATTTTTTAGATTCTAAGGCTCCCCTTAAGCACTTCAAGGAATGCTACGCCATTATCCAGGATGACATGGATGAAATCCGCCATCAGTTTGATAGGACTATCCCATGCGCTGATATAGGCACCACAGAACCCACTGACTCAGAGCTCCCACTCTCCCCTGCCGTCCATATCCTCTCCAAACCTGTTGGATATTTTAAACCTACTTTTAAGGAGAATTATGTCCTTGGGACTGAAACAATCCAGTCGTACCTCTTTGTATATGAAGGCGTAATGGAGCCAACTACTGACTGACAAAAGTTCCAGCATATACAAACCTGTATTGATGGCAAGGCGCGAGAAACTATTATGCCTTATTTCAAGACTTCAGCACTTGGGCAGCCATTAAAAAGCCCTTATCAAAGAATTTGGCAGTAACTTGACCCTTGTTAACTGCAAACAGGTTTTTATGCGTATCCAGCCAAGACGTGGAGAAACTTATATTGAATTTGTGGAACGCTTCTATCTTAAAGTCCAGGCGTTAGCTTCCTGTGACTGTGTTACCTTGGATGATGCCATCTCCGCTTTTCTCTCCGCTTTCCAACACAGTACCAACCTAGTACTCTATTTTCAAAATGCCAAAAAGATGTTTAATCTATCCTTGACATTAAAGAGTCAATAATGGAATTACCTGAGCCCATAGTATGCCAAGCTCCAGATAAGGGGAATTGACCTTTTATCCATTCCATTGGCTAATTTCAGAGATCAAAACCACATTGCAACCCATGCTCATACTGCGTAATCTTTGGCCACCAAGAAAGTGCCTGTTGGCAGAAGCAAGCTGATGAGTCGGGAAAAGTGGAGTCAGCTTAGGGCATGAGGCACCCTCTGCTGATGACACAACGCCTCAACCTCAATCTTCTCTCAATCCAAGCACTAAGTGTTATGTTCTGGAAAAACCTGATGAATTGGACGTCCCAGATTCCATGATTCCGAATATAGATCTATCTTCCTCTTACCCTACCATTTCTGATACGCTTCCTCCTGGAATCTCGATTTACTCAATCCCCCACTTTGGCACCAAAGTCACTTGAGTAGAGGTCATTTTCCACAAGATGAATATCTTGACCATCATTGACACTAGCTCCCCTGTCAACGACATTTCTTCTTGACTGGTTAAAAGGATAAAGGTTGTACCAGATCAGAATCACTCCCTTGACTATGTAACAGCGAGACCTCATTGTACCCGTTCCCTGGGAGCATACTCCTCCTTGCCCCTTTGATTTGGCTCCCTGGTTGTTACAGCTCCCAAAATCATGTCGGAAGATTATATTTATGACTTGCTTATTAGAACGCAATTCCTAGTTGAATTTGATACTCTAATAAGTCACAAGGACTTGCACTCTCTATTTTAAGGTACCACATTCCTCTGGTTGTGAAGGACATTCCTGGGGAGAAAGGGAAGAGGAAACCCCAATGTTGCTTACTTGAATACCCAGACCACATTGAAAGGCTAGAGTATCGTGTTATTGGACCAAAGACCAAGTTACCACCCTCTTATGCAGAGGCTATGGAAAGAATGCCTGTATATGCGCCTAGCCGTGTAGTCATACCACCTAAATTGCAGATACCAGTGGATACTGGTCTCCAAGCTACTATACCACAAGACCACGTGTTGGAAATTCAAGGAAAAGGGTAATTTAGCCATTTATGAACCAATTACCTGTCTGGGAGTGCTGGATCCCGCTTACTGAGGCCCCTTGACTATCCTAATGGCCAACTTTACTGATCAACCAATGCATATAATTCAGACCTGACCCATTGCATATTTACGTATATTACCTGTCAACTAGGTTGAACCTGTCCGAGGATGTGGCGACCTCTGAGACTTAGGAATGGGTGAAACTATTACAATAGTCTGAGTTGAGGTGATAATTGCTGACACGCTTACTTATAAACAGAAACTACAGGCTGACGCCCTACTCAATGAATATGCCAATATATTCTCCACTGGGCCAGAGAATTTTGGGATGATGAAAGGGGTGCAACATCAAGTGCTGACTGGCGATGCCCCTCCAATTTGTTCCCATCCTTAACAGAAGTCTAAAGTTTAGGAAGCCCAGGTTGCAAAAAAATGAGATAACTATTGTCGCTGGGTTACTAAAACCATCCCAGAGTCCCTGGGCCTCGCCATTGTTGCTTGTGCAAAAGAGGGATGGAGATCATCGTGTAATAATGGACTATCAATGTCTGAATGCCATCACCCAAAAGGATAGCTACCGCTACCTAGGATAGATGACTCCTTACGCCTCTTAGATAGGTCACAATTTTCTCTGCAATGGACCTTGCCAGCGGGTGTCAGACATTCTCCTTCTCAACTCAAGAAAAAGAATGTTGGAAGTATTAGTGTTTCCAAATCTGCTATTATGATTGGCCCATCTCCTGCCTGATCAACAAATAACACTGTGATTAATAATGATATAAGCACCAATGGCGAAAAGACCTTAGCGGATTCTTGGTGGAATCCTAACCATCAGAAAAATACGATTTATCACAAAAATCAGCTTAAAAAGGTAAATACTAATAATAGGATTACTCCAAATTCTCAGCCAAATTTGAGGAGTTCAATATCGCACAGATCTGAACCTCCACAAGGCAAGAAGATTTTACCCATTGATGATTGGGTACAAGTTAACCAATCATTAACATCCAAGTCTAACTACCACTGAGGTGCAAAGATTTTACTCAATGATGATAGGGTAAAAATTAGCCAATCATTACCATCTGAGTCCAACCACCGCCAAATTACCCAATCATCACCATCCAAGTCTGACCAACACCAAAGTGAAAAGATTTTACTCGCTGATGATTGGATACAATTCATCAAATTGTTACTGTACGGGTCAGTTTTGCCTCAAAAATTTCATCTTTGATCTGATAGGCTGAAATCCTATATTACCTAATTTATATAACTGAGCTTTACATA